>PVLD010002276.1:0-100475 GCA_004027595.1 Dinomys branickii
TTCTTTATAGCTGAATAATATTCCATTGTATAAAAATGCCACAATTTTTTAATCCAGTCTTCTGTGGATGGGCACTTGGGTTGCTTCCACATTTTAGCTATTACAAATTGTGCTGCTATAAACATGGGTGCACATATATCAGAGTGATATGATGTTTTTAGATCTTCTGGGAAAATACCCAGAAGAGGAATAGCTGGCTGTCCTTCAGACAAAGGTCTTCTATCTAGAACATACAAAGAATTAAAAAACATGTATCTGTCCAAATTCAAAGACCCAATCCAGAAATGGGCATCTGAGATGAATACACAATTCTCAGACAAAGAAATACAAATGGCAAATACATGAGAAAATGTTCCACATCCTTAGTCTTCCATTTTTTATAATTAAATTTATTAGTATAATCATTTTAGTGATATTTACTGCCCCCTGCTGATCTACCCTAGAAAGACTAGCACTTTCCTTTGGAAATTCACAGAAAATGTCTTCGATTAACTAAGAGGGAGGAGAGATATTGTCAGTAAGATTTAAAGTTGCTTGCAACTTTCTCCTCTCATTGCTATATATGAAAAGTATTATTTCCAAATGTAAGTCCTGAATTGCTTCTATTCAGTCTTCCTTTCGTGTGTTCTCAAGTGATTCTCTAATGCTCTCCCTTTGACCCAAAGACCAGCTTATATTGTAAATCCAGAGCTACTGAAAACATAATTAGAGAACATGAGTTGAAGTGTGGAAGAGCTTAATGTCTTAGGGCAATTGAACAGGATTTATTCAGTAAATCAGAACTATACTTTCACTCTGGCCATGGTTTTTATAGCATTTCACTTTTGCCAGTCTCTTAGACAATATAATCTCCTGCTAATGAACAAATTATACATACCCAAAAAGCACACATTCACACGCATAATGAGAACATCCAAATGTCTGCTTCTTAATTAATAATATAGGATTTGTTTTCATGTTTAGAATGGCACACAGTAACAAATTAAATTTTCTTTTTGATCATTTATATTTTCTAGAACTTTGAGCAGATTCTAAAAAAACTGACCATGGCCATTTCTAATTTATTTGAAGATGAATGAGTATTCTCCCCCTTGATACTGGCCAACATGTAAAATAGAGCTTATTTTAACTACATCGAAGAGTTGGTATTAAAAAGAAAATATTATCCAAATTCAGGCCACAAGACTACATTAAAGGAGACAGAGTGTTCTAACAAATTACTACTGAGGCTTTCAATAATTAGAGACTGAGAGGAATCCATATGGAAAATTATATTCTAGTAAGGCTTCAAGGAGCCAGCAACTGATTCTAAGCTGAGAATATAAATTTTCTCCTCATTCTGAATTATTAACCACAGAAATTGTGTGCTCCATTAGTTAAGTGAAGTAATACACATTACTGAAGGTCTCTTAGATATCTATATTTGTAATACCTTTAACTTTTTCACTTGGAAAGACTACCTGAATTTGCAAAAAATTAAAAGAGAACAATCTGAGACAGAAAAGTACAGTATTAAATTAATAGACTCACTTGAAAGTTCAATAATTGCTGCTATTTTCTAATTATTTTCAAATAACACATATGTTATGAATTGCAAATTATTTAAAAGTAACAATATTAATAAGTACACATTATCAAATTTTATATATGAAATCAATTTTCTTCAAATGAGATAATTGATACTCATATGTAGAGGTAAAGGGTTATCAAGAATTTTAAGTACAGAATCAACAAACTGAATAGATTTAATTTTTATGTATTATACTTACTATTTATTAGTACTAGTTTCAAATTTTTGCTGGTGATTTTGGGAACTTTAAAAATGAAATGCTGACTCCTCATAGGATGGCAATTTGCATGTAACTGTCAATAAAAAAAAAATGGAAGAATTCAACACTGGACCACAGTGTTCTCCTGAAACACAGGGTAGGAAAATTCATCATTCTCATCACAATGCTATTTATTTAATAGAAAACTGAAGAAATGCATTGTAAAGATTGACTTAGTAGGTAGGAATATTGAATCCTAATATTTTCATGGTTTCTAAAAGTGACACAATCTTGATAAATCACTCTATCTTCTGATCTATAGTTTTCTTACATGTAATAATGAAAAGGGGGAGATGTCTTTGAAAGTCACTTCTAGTTGTGTATTTTATTTTACATTAGTACATTTTCCTAAATCATGCAGTCAATTCCCCTATGTCTAACAAACAAAATCTGAAGAAACATTTATTCCTTAGAACAACTCTATAAGAACTGCTATTCCCATGTTACCAGTGAGAACCCTAAAGTTCAGAAGGAATGATAGGTCCACACAGATGGTAAATGACAGGGCCATCTCTGAAATGGGAATCGGCTTATGTGATGATGGGGGCTGGTTCTTTCCACTTGTTGTCTATAAGCAGGAGAATCAGGAAAGTAGGTGGTGACACAGTTCAGTTTGTGTCTGATTCCAGTAGCCTGAGAAGAAGAGAAGGTGGAGGATGAAGACCTGGCCCTGGAATACAACAGGGCCTGAAGACCACAAAACCCGGAGTGGAAGTGTCAAAGTTCAGGAGACAATAAATGCAGTAGCATCATGAGAAAGAGCTAATTTGCTTTTACTCTGCTGTCGGCTGGGACCTCAGGAGACTAGATGTTGGCCATCACTTCCTGTGATCTCACTTACTGGGTCTACCAATCTGAATGCTAGTCTATCCCAGAAACACCCCAACAGAGCTACCAGAAATAACATTGCCACTTCCCAGGACGTCCTGTAGCCCAGCCAGGCTGACACATAAATTTAGCTCTCAGATAAATAAACAATAAAAATATGCATAATATGCTTGAATGAGCAACTATATATGTTCAGGAAATTAGTAGTAGACTTATATTAGCATAATAAAATATATGTACTAATTCACACAATGATAATTCAACAAAACACTAACAACAAATTCAGTGGTTTCAAATAAAATGTTCTTGAGTTATTTGATTATTACATCCTAGAAATTGATCAAAATGACTGTGCTTGAAATGGATTCATTATGGTTTTCAGCGATTGAAGTTAGGGTGCAATATCTATTTTGCATATATGGGTTTGCTGTCTCATTTCATATAATTTCTCATTATTTAAATCATTTCTGGCATTTAGTGGATTTTCACTTAACGGTAGAATCTCATTATGCTTAATTGCAACCAATCTGAAATTTCACCTTTTCAAGTGGACTTTTCTCTTTCCCTCTGACTAATCTCTACATTTCTGCTTCATTTGCAGTTTTCTTTTTTGGACACTGAGGATCTCCAAAGACGAAGTCCAGTTCATTATATGCCTCATTATGAATATTACCATAGAGCTATTATTGTCCTTTACTCCAGTGACCTTTGATGTGTTCAATTCAGTCTTCTTCAGGAGAATGGAGGAAATGCTTCAGCCAGATCATTTGGACCATTTTCAAAGCACAGACTAATTTATTCTGAGTGGCAATAAATCGCAGGGCCCTTAAGGAAGAGTAGTACAGAACTTCCAAAGCTCGCTGCCCCTCCCCTTTTCTATTTTTGGATATAAGAATTTAAATGAACTTTCTGCAATTTTGTCTGATTGTTCATTGTTTTAAGTTTTTATGTTATGTATAAAATAGAGATGAATTCTCAAGATAGTCCTTGGATTTTCAAAATTCCTCAGCTCTTTGTCCTCTTTTTTGTTTTTCAGTTTTTATAACTTGCAAATGGACAAGTAAAATTTTAAAAGCCCCACCACATAGTTTTTTTTGAAAGTCTGATTCCATTAGTAGAAATTAAAATGCTAAATGTGGATAGTAAGATTTCTTGTTTTTTCTTTTTCACTGATATCAACAAGTTGTTGACTTGGCGGAAATAGTGCAAAATAATCAGGGTTAAAACAATTGATGGAACCAAATATGTTGTCAATATTTCTTTTTAAAGAAAAAAAAGTGCAAATCATCATTACCATTATTATTTGAATTTTCCAGTTTCATAATTGTATTATTTGCAAAACTCTATATACCGTTAATTAGATTCCCAAATTGTTCAGAACTCATCCTGGTTGTACTGATTCAATAAAAATCTATGATTTTTTTAAAATTAAAGAACATTCTTCTGTATTCCTTTTCTTCAGCTAAAGAAAAATATACACCAGCAAATTATTTACTCACTGGCATCTTTTGTCCTTGTGTAAGACAGAAAATAAAGGAAGCCCTAAAATAGGGGGCTCGCATAAAGTAAACTTTGAATATTAAAGAAAACATTAACATTTTTATGAGTGCTTTGATGTTTTAATATTATAATTTATTCAACTTGTGCACAGTTTATTACAGATGAAGAAGGCATTAGCATTACCTTCAGTTTGAACAGTTTAGCTATTTTTTGCAAACTATAAGCTACTTTAAATCTTTTACAGCGTTTGATTTCAGCAACTTTCAATTGTAATTTCTTTTTCTGATCCTTTGAAATGTAAATATTCCATTTGTTTAGGCATCGTTCTCCGTACTCATTCTTGGCATGTTTCCTGGCACTGCTTGGAGCTACCCCGTTGAAATACAGCCTTTGAAATCCGTCTCCCAGTATTTGTGGGGAGGCAGAACCCGGATGCTGGTAGCACTGAGTAATAAGCATTGATAACCAAACAAGGTAACAAACCCTCCCTATTGTGTTCCAGTCCCTTTCTACTAACTCACCCTAGTTTAAAAATCTTCCTATTTCAGTGAAATTACCATAGGCTTGACTCTTATTTAGTAGTCTTTCTTGATTCTTAACAAGTGTTCAGTACAATTTCTCTTTCACACATCAATGGCTAATTGATTAACCTGAAACTTTTACTCTTTATCCCTGTTGTATACAAAAATTACAGCATGTCCTAAAACATATTTCTCCATGTATTCATATTCATCTCCCAAATGCTTTGATATAACTCACAGGAGCTAAGAATCAAGCTATTTCTGATTACATCAAAGGCTCTAAGATGTGTACATAGCTCCCTTCACGGTTTTTCTGTGTTGTCTCTTATGTATTTGGTAAATCACATAAGGTTTTCCCAGGAAAAAAAATTTTTGGTATTAAAATCATATACAAAATGCTCTCTGTACTCCTACAACCTTGCTTTTTAAAAAAGAGTCTGTTTATTTCAGATTTACTGTTAATAGCAGAACACGTTTCTCGTGTTTTACGCTTTATGTTGTTAACTTCGCAACGTGGAACAGCTTATTAGTGGGTGGCAGAACTGGCATCCAGACGTGACTGAGCCAAAATGTGCACGCCCAGATTAACTTTCGCTCTCTTCCAGGTTGGAATATTTTCCATATAGTGACTTGGAAGACATAGACTGTGAACTAAGTTAAGAAGCATCTGAGAAAAGTAAGTATATACTGCCAGTTCACCTGGGCCTGATTTTAACCTCTGCCACTGTTTTTTTCTTACATACCGTATGGTTGTTATTTCCCATTTGCATATTTTGCCATTCTTTCTGCACTCTGATATATGAACAGTAATATTCCACCACATACATGGAGAAATGCTATTTCAAAATCATATTTTGGAATTAAATACAAAGCCAAAGTAGCCTTCATGAGATGTAGCACGGGTTAAATTCAGGCAACAGCAAACCACACAGGATTGCTTAGGTAAAAAGACAAAGACGTGTTGCGCAAATAATGTGAGTGCTTAATATTTTAAAAATCTCCTGTTTAAAAAATTTTACTGAAACAGCAATTAAATTAGGCTATTCAACAAATACTAACAAATAAAACCATGCTACCATAACACATTTTAGACCGAGACTACAAATGAGCAAAAACTGCTAAATCTGCTAAAGATAGTTATAGGACAGAAAGGAAACAAACTGCTCCAATATATGTGCAGGCGCCGGGTGTGACCACATTCTAAAGTGTCCGCTAATAATGCCCAGAAGCATGGAGAGAGCGAGAATAGATCAGGGACACCTGCTTTAACGCCACTTCTCTCTCTTATACGAGAAACCCAACATATAAAACATTTAAAGAGAAAAATACCACATAGATTCAGGGGGAACAGGGAGAGAGATTTTATAAGTGAAAGGAACCAAGAGATTAAAAGAGGAGAGCAGGAGAGAAAGTGAACCAACAAAAAAAGAAGGTACGTCATGCGTGTGTTCCGACAACCGACAATGAATGTATTCGTTATGTATTACAAACGTATGCTAATAAAAGGTGAAAAAAAGAATGAGTTCTTAAGAGTTGAAATATAAAATAATAAGTAAAATTTGGGTGAAAGGATAAGTAGGACATTTACAGTCAGCAGGCGACATGCATAAAAATTCGGAGGTGAACACAGGTCAAGGGAAAGGTGAATGACCTTCCCAAACGGAGCTTTCAATGTGTGCACACCTGGACGTTTGTTTGAAACGCGCATTAGGAGGCAGCACCTAAACCTACTGAATCTAAAACTCTTGGGTGTGGTGCCCCAGTAGCCTGTGGTTTAACAAGCACTCTTCGTGATTGTTAGGCGTGCAAAAGCTTAATAAACTCTCGTATGGAATTTACCTGTCATTCAAGCGACCTCATTTGGGTGACGAGAGAGGGGTAGCCTGCACTTTCCCAGATTCCACTGATGAAATTCCTGTGGCCCTTGTACATTTCTTCTTCCTTTATTCCTCATAACTTTTTATGTCAGAGTATTAGAGACCATGCAGTTCAAATATATTTATACTATGATGAGAATGTCAGATTGTAGTGTTCTAGTACTTTTTACTTATAAAAACAAATGTGCACACAAATGTAACCCAAAGTTTTCAGATTGCCAAAATTTAAAAAACACAGTAATAAAAGGGAGGACATACTTGTCTGTCAAGACACTTCAGTGACAAAAGGGTGGAGAGAGATGCAATGGTTTTCAGTGTAGTATAATGAAGCCAATTGGAATCGCTTTGGAATTAACTTGCAATAAAATCTTAACATAATACGAGGACAATTTAATGGAAATTTGACCTTCGCAGGCCATCTCAAAAGAAAAATGTACATGGCAAAAGGATGAAAGCAATATGCTTTTTACAGTTATTTTATGGTAAGAAATATTTTGCAGAAAGTGGAAAGACAGAGTAGAGTTGAGTAGAATATTTCCTTTGAATAATATGTGTTAATGCTAAACACTTACCTTTAAGTGCTTGTTTCCAAATGTCCTAGTAACAATGCACACCTCAAAATAAAATTACCTTAACTACAGCTGTCTTTCTTTCTCATATGGCTTCACTGGAAATCTCTCTCTGCCTACTTTACTTCTTTTCTAATTCTAATACCTACTGTTACCTTTAAAAATTATTCCCATTGGATTTACTGTTTACTACATACAGAAACCTCAATCCTCTTGACTGTGCAGTCTTTCACAGAAGTAAATCCATACTTAACAACGCAGCAGTGAAGCATGCAATCAAGGAACGATGATGGTTTCTAAAAGTTAATTCATAAAAGAACTTACTGTACTTCCAGGAACTGAGAGAACTTTAGGGATAATGCTTACACAGCCTTGAAGAATGCGGATGCAAAAATAGGTAGAAAGAAGAACAATTTAAGAATAACAGTTGTGAAGTCATGGAGATAAACTTTAATAGTACTAGAGTAAAAAGCAGCTTGTGAGTGTAGAAGGTCAGAAAACTGCTGATGGAAATGATCTGTAAGGCACACCAGTTAAATACAATAGGAACATGTCTGAAATACTGTAGCACTTGGATACAGATATTAAAGGAAGAAAATAATGGTGGAAACAATCTGGAGGATAAAATTAGAAGTGGGAATTTGCAGTCCAGAGTAAGGATCACCATTTAGGAGATTCTTGGTGATTATAGCACAGACATGTAATAGAGACTAATTTAAAACAACCATGTTTTGCTACCATGGATTAATAGAGTCAGTGAGATTTGTTAGCTTGGTAAAATAAAAAGTGACACACAGAATGAATATCAGGTTTCTATTTGGGGCCAGTGGTGGATATTCTTCACTAGATTAGCAAATAATGGAAGAAAAACAAATTTTGAAGATGGGTTAGTGATGAATTATATTTGAGTATACGAAGAATGAGATAATTTGAGTTTTAAGTACAACTATTGAACCAGTCAAGTTTTATATGACAAAACTGGCCATGGTGATTCTGGAGTTCTTAACTTAAAAGTTAAAATAATTCATATGGATACAAAGGTCTAGGTCTAGGGAAAACGTACAGACAAGATTAAAGTAAAATTTGGAGACTATGATAGGGAAATGGAAGTTATGATAGAGTAATTAAGTAACATTACCAGAAAGACAACACTGTTTTCTTTGTTTAAGTCTTTTAAAATCTTCCTCGTGTAAGTTAATAAGTGACAGTGCAGAAGTAGGTAAACTCAGTTCACAATTCATTTGGGAATCTGCTCTCTCAAATGTACACATCTCTAAATACTGAGCACAGCTAGAAGTTTCACATCCACCAAAAAGAATAAAACATGTTCTACTCATTTTTCAGCAATATCCTTTCTTGTCAGAATTCAGGACTAATTCAATTTTCCTTCCAAAGATGCATTATCTGTTCACATTGAGTATCTAATAGTTTTATAAAATAACAACCAGAAATGGTAAATTTTCCCTGAGCAATTGTCCCATTATATCTGATGTTTGTTTATTACTCAAAATTCTGCCTGTGGATATGAATCAGAAATATTTGTCTCTTGTTCTTTTGCTCTTGATTATATTTTCTAGAAATCTAATATCAATCTTTGGCTAAATAAAATCTTAGATGTATTAACACCACTCTTGTCTGTTTCTATCTTTTAAATTTTTATTATGTTATAGTTCTTTCTAAACTGTATCTTAAATATCTAGTTTAACTCTTCTTGTCAATGCCAGTAATAAAAATTTTAGAATGACTTAGACACTGCTCATTATGCTTTAATTTACAGTATTCAATTTTCCCCTTAAAATGCCAATATTTATTGTTTTATTGTATTAGTAAGAAATATTCTTCCCTAAGTAAAGGAAATAGTTTTCTATGCTGAATGGAGCATTTATTTTGGATATTGCTTTTATTTCCTTACATAGTTTGTATATTTTAAAATTTTGTGAAGAGCATTGTTCTGGCTGAATACATGAAACAAAATTTTATATATGGATCATTGAAAATATAATTAGAAGTGTAAAAGTATGAGTGAAGGATCAGGTTTCCATACGGGCTGGTTTCATTGTGTTGATCAGATTGGCCAAATTCTACGGATTTTTTTTTTTTTTTTTTTTTTTTGCGGTACTGGGGATCGAACTCAGGACCCTGCGCTTGCTAGGCAAGCGCTTATTCCACTGAGCTATATCCCCAGCCCAAATTCTACGGATTTTTAAATTTTTTATTCTTGTATAGTATGAAGAAATAATAATGAGGTAAAACTTGCCCATACAATTAAAAACCTGCTGCTTTGTCTTTAAACACCTGACACACGTTTTAAATTTTACACTGCTTAATTTGGTATATAAATTTCAGTTGTTTTGTATTCACCATTGACTATATGTCACTGCTTACTCTCTTTTCCTGATGATCATATTTACATCTTTCTTTGAAATTGGTAAATGTTTCTCTTTGGTTTTAAGATATTTGGGGCTGGGGATATAGTTCAGTGGAATAAGCGCCTGCCTAGCAAGCGCAGGGTCCTGAGTTCGATCCCTGGTACCGCCAAAAAAAGAAAAAAAAAAAAAGATATTCATTTTAGTTAGTCTAATTCTGTAGAAGCACATATTAGCCCGATTAAAGATCAGCTTTTTATAAGCAGAATTAGGACTATAACATTTTGCTATATTTACTATATTTGATCTGTGTTCTGTGAACTTTTCTGAAAGGTACTTATGAAATGGTTTAGATGTATGTGTTCTGATTTTAATCCAACCAGAGTTTACCTCAGAATTTATATTGCAATTTACTTTTATAGATACATTTAGATAATTATAAATAATGAAAGAATGCTCTTTGATGTTTTCCAATGGAAGACATACCAGCAAACTAATAATTTGTTTATTTGCCTATTTATTCATTTATATATTTATTGATGGTACTGGGGGTTGAACTCCCACATGCTGAGCACATGGTTTTCCACCCTCAGCCTTTTCTTACTTTTCAGTGATTACATTTCCCTATATAGTCCCATTTTAATGAATAATCCCTGCCTCAAATTTCTTGTACTTTTATTTTTGCAAAAAATGAAAAGTAACAAATACTAACATCTCAAATAATGTGAATAATGAGGTAAGTACATTTGTTTAATTGTTTTTACTTTATTTTAGTTGGGTTTATTGCTTACTAAATAGTCTGTAACTCTAAGACCTTTCTAGTTTAACACTTTTCTATGAATTTTCCAAGGTTTTGGTGCTTTCTGAGTGGGTTTTGAAATAACTGAAAAAAATATTTTTGAACTTTGAAAGTCTGAGAATTATTTATCCTCACCTGAAGAAGTGGTGCTTCAACTAGCTCAACAGTCTTAAATGACAGCCTAGCTATCCTTCTAAAACCACAGGTCTTTCTTTTTATTACTGCTATTTTTATTATTGTTCTTTTATTTTTTCTTTTCTGGTTTTTAAGAAGAGGGAGGGTATCACTAAGTTTTTACAATTTGATGGCAGATTTCATACTTCTCTTTATTTTTAAAATCTATATTTTTGTGAATATTTCTGCAATAATATACTGATACATGATCTGAAATTAAAAGGATTTAGTTCCACAAGGAGAGGTTTTTCGTTTTGTTAAAGACCTTTATTAAAATTTAACATTCACTCACAAAAAGTATACAATCCTGTGCTAATTTAAAGAATTTGCACAATGAACACAAAGACTGTGTTGCAGATATTGTATTATGCAAGTGATGATCAAACTGCATGGGAATGCTGTATGGTTAATCTTTACATGAAAGCAATTATTATGGTCAGAGACATGTTACCATTAATCCTGCATGAAATACCACCCCCCCCAGACACATTGTTCTGAGTATTCTTGCCACTTTCTGAAGCAGTTCTTGAAGTCCTCTGTCAGGAATGTCTCTATGAGGTATGAACAAAACTACAGTGACTATTGTTGCCAAGGGCCATTCAAAAGCAAAGCGGGCTTGTAAACTGTTACAGTGCGTCCTCATCCAGCTAACGCACACAGTCTGGCTCTGTAGGACTTCTGGCTCCTCCTCAATCAAAAGGACTGTGAATGATAAATGTTTTAAATCTATTAAGGATACTGATGCAGGCAAAATAGAGCAACTAAAGACCTTCAGGAAAAAGGACTTCCAGAGCTGCTAAAGGAAGTGGTAACTATGATGGGATTAGTGTTCGAAGCCAGAGGAAGAAGTTTGAGGGGGATTAAAAACAGTGTGTCTTTTACTGTAATAAATTTTCAAAATTTCTACCTGCCCCATAATTTTTTATCACATCACATATTTTTAAAATTTAAAATATAAATTATAAATTTTTTTTTGTCTCATTGAGACAAGGTTTTGCTATACAGCATTTCAGGCTGTTCTTGGAATCACTCTGTAGCCCAGGCTAGCATTGCATTTAGCGGTGATAGTCCGGCCTCAGGCTCCCAGGTGCCGGACTCTGAGCCTGTGCCATCGCACCTGGCCATCTTGCAGTACTTTCGTTAGCACTCATTAATTGTACAGAATGACTTTCACTTTTACACGTTAGTCCGTGTGCACAATATACCTTGCTGATTTTTCTCTCCGCATTTAGCCCTTTTCTCCTCTCTCCCCTCTTCTGATGCTCTTCCTCTTCTCTCTCTTTTTTTTCTCTCTCTTCCTCTTCTCAAATAGCCATCACTTTACTATGCTTAATTTACACATATGAAAGAAAACATGATTCTTTCTCTGACTTTTGTTTTTGCTGCTTTATGTTTTGTCCCGACCTGCGGGTGGTCAACGAAGGCCCTAGAGGTGGAGTGGGACTAAAGAGACAAGAGACACAAGTAATGGAGACAAGACAGATCAAGTCTCGTTTATTGAGCGGAAAGCTCGGGCTTATATACAGTGCGGGAGTGGGGATTGACGTCAGCAGGTAACTAGGCAACGGAGAGGTCCAGACATCACGTGAGGGTGGTCAGAGCATCAGGAGATATTACGTAATTAACAGGAAGTTGACCATATATAGAAGTCACAGGAAACTAACCATACATGGAAACTACAGGAAACTGACCATATATGGAAACTGGAACTTAACTTTCAAGATGGCTGGTGATTTACAAAATGGATGCCGACCGCAGGTCTTTCAGTGGTATAAGATGGATGTAGACTGCAGGTCTCTCAGCGGTCTCCCACAATGTTTGTGGATGAAAATTATTTATCGTTCATATTACAACCTGGGAGACACATTTGCTGGCTAGATAGTTAAAAATGAGTTAATAGACTGTATCAGATACCCTCCTTTTAAAAGAGAATAACAAAAAAAGACAATAGCAAAATATCAACAACATAGACAAAAACAAAACAAGGCAAAAACAATAAGAATGACACAGGGTTTCAAAACAAAATGACAGGAATTAACAGTGGTTGTTGTATTTCATATCGTTATCCTCAGTGAAGTTGCTCAGATTGCCGGATGTAAGAATGCAAGACTGATCAAACCAGTAAAGAGAATAAAAAATAAAAACAAAAACAATTTAGAAGTGATACAGAGTTTCACAAGACAAGATGGTAGGAATTAACCAATGGTTGTTATATTGCATATTGTTGTGTTCAAATTAGTTGTTCAGATTACCAGATGTAAGCATGCAAATTGCTCAAAATGAAAAAACAATAGTCACTAACCGTTTCTTTCTATAAACCATTAGGCATCAGCAGTACTGATCCTATATTTTATATTATTTCAATAATCATCATGCATGTATTTTTTAACATATCACCAACCAAATATTAAGCTCCGCTAAGATTGGTAGAAAGAGCTCATTATTTATTCCAAGGTTTTTCACAGTGCCTTGAACATAGCAAGCCCTCAATGAACATTTGTTGAATATAGATGTGGTAAACTCACCAACTTTTTCCGTTCTTCCCATACACACCCATTTCAATACGTATGACAAGCTATTTCTACACATGCTTTGTTTTATGGATTAAAGAAAAGATCACTTGACAAACCTTTGCATATATTTAGCTGTTGTCAACATAGTCTGGTGCCCTTGTTTGCTCGAGTGGCCCTCCTGGGATGGGGTTTAGAAACACAACCCGCAGCAGTATTACAAAGGAGGAGTCACCTCTTCACAGAAATCTGAGATTTGCATGAGGTAGGAATATAATGAGAAGTCTTTCCCTCCAATTCCTCTAAAAAGTTTCTCTTTTCTCTGTTATGATATTTTCCCTGACAATTTAAAACTTAAAAAACCTGATTCAGTCAAGTGTAGAACAATTAAAGAATGGATTTTCTCATTCTTTTCAATAATATAGAAGTTAAGAGACAGCGAGAGACATGTGTGAAACATTTGGCCCAGATTTTGGAATACAGCGATCAATCAGCAGCTTGAGGATGATGTGAGAATTTAAGGCTTACAGTTGGTATCAATCAGATTGTTTCCCTTCGCACTGACTGCAGAAACCTGCCTGGGACCAACTTGTACCCTGTTGGCATAAAATTCAACTTCCAATTTAGTTTATATTTTTTCTAACTGACTGAATGCATGCAAAATTTATATACTTAACTTTCCACAGAGGCACATAGCTCTACCTTTTACAACCAAAACAAGTGTGTTTAAACTGAATTTTAAATGTAAGATTTTTCTCTTCGACATCACTAGCTCATTTACTCAATGAGTGTTATTTAAACTTCAGGTATTGTGAATATACTACTAAATAAAATTTAAAATAATAAAAGGAAGTTAACAACATTAACTTTTGTTTGTAATTGATGTATATACACATTATGAATGTGTTTAACTCTGCAGCTTCTCATGTGCACACCATGCCACATCTCCAAAATTGGGATCTTTTAAGTGATACATTAGTCACAGTTACACCAGGGTTTCCTAATTCAAAATCGGAACACTAGAACATCATGCAAATCATGCCTTACCTAATTCACCACTTTAAAATTGAATCACATTAATGGGTATTTTATTATATGATTTTAAAAGGAAATTGCATTTTATTTATTGATGAATTGCTGTGCTTTTTATTCCAGGCCCACGAATATTGCTGCAAATCTGTTATATCTGTTATTTGCTCAATTTGTTTTATTTAAAAGGAGAGCCATTATAATATATCATAAGGTTTTTATTCTTCAAGAAAACTTAAATCACTACTTAGTCTCTAATACTATAATTGCAAGTGATAATGTCTACTCTGTGAACTTGGCAGTTTTCACTTAATTGCTTCCATGTTTATAGAAGATGTAAAAGATGATTAGTGCCTGGTCTGCTGTGAAAAAGTCTTTGGAAATTACTTAAATAACTTTCTGTTAATACCTTGGGCCATAATCTTAATGGTTCATATAACTTGCAAATGACCCAAATCATATTTCTACAAATATTTAGCAAAATAGTACCAAAAATGTGCCAGGGCCTAAATTTTCATGTATTTTTAAGGCACCGAATAACTTAAGCTAATTATGATTGTTTTGGATAAATATATTACTAAGCTCCCCTTTAGCTCCTATTTTTTTTTTTTTCCGGGACCGGGGATCGAACTCAGGGCCCTAGTGCTTAGCGGCAAGCACTTAGCCCACTGAGCTGTACCTCCAGCCCTCCCTTTAGCTCCTATGACGAACATTCTTCAAATCAACTTGCTGTAGAAACACATCAGTGATCCTACCTTAAAGCACTGCAATATAAAATGGAGCTCAGTAGGTTGGGTCATTTCTACTTGCTCTTTAATTTACCTTACACTGAATTGTGGAACTGCGTGATGTAACACGGGTGTCAGTGGCCAAACAGATGAGATTTAACTTTCAAACGCTGACATTTTACAAGCAATTATGAAGTACAGTACTGAATACTTGGAATTTAAAGGAATAGCTCCAATTTAACCAGCGACTGGGTAAAGAACAAGGAATATCTGGGGACATACTCTGCCGAGAAACTGTATCTAGGTGCTCAGCCAAAGTGATTATAGCATTACTGCTGAGAGCTGATCTGCAACAAAAGCAAAGGAAAATAGGTGTTTTAGGAATTTCAAAAGCATTATAAGTCAGTTAAGACTGTCGTGGTTGGATCACATTTGTTTCTCGTAGATATTGTATTAATCAGCTGTCATTGCTGTGACCAAAGTGCCTCCATATAAAGCTTAAAAAACAGGTTTATTTGGCTTGTAGTTTCAGAGGGTTCATTCAAGGTAAGTGACTCCAAAGCACAAACACAGCAGAAGGGGTTGGCAAGGCGAACCTGCTCAGTGTGCTGCCGGTGGAAACAGAGTAGGGATGAGGTACCACAGAGAAAGGGACTAGGAACAAGACATACTACCTAAGGTCATGCCTCCATGACCCACTCATAAACCCAGAAATAGCCCTCACCAATCTCTAGTGGCTCTCAACTCAATCAGGCTGACAAGGCTTACCTGTCATAATCTACTCATTGCAAATATAACCATAAAACACATCTCTTTAAACCATACCTAGTCTCCAAATAAACACAAGATTATAATTCCTCTTAGCTGATGGGGCTATCAGCGATACACCTGAAAAGGCACCCTTCAAAGTATCAGCAGTTGAAACAAGGCTCAAAGCTTTGAATAGAACATCTCTTTTGAGAGTCAAGGCAAATTATGAGCTGTAAATCCCTAAAAATGAAGATTCATATTCTGAAAATACAGTGCTACAGGATAGACATTCCCATTCTAAAAGGTAGGAATAAACCAGTTGCGGTGGCACTTACCCGTAATCCCACACTCAGGAAACTGGAGCAAGAGAGTTTCTATGAACGTGAGGACAGCCTGGGCTGCATAGTGAGCTCAAGACTAGCCTGAGCTGTGTAGAGAGACCCTGTGTCAAACCAACAAGCAAGCAAGCAAACAAACAGAAAGAAAGAAAAGGAGGAATAATGACAGAAAAGCATAGGAACAAGCTTAGACCAAAACGTGACAGAGTAAAGATTAAATCAGGTAGTTTCATTTCTAGCATCTGGCACGCATCGTGGTATAAGGTCACATTCCTGAACACACAGTTCAGCCTCTATTTTATCTCTCTAACCTCACCTTTCACAAGTGAAAGAGAGAAAGAAGAGAGAAGGGAGAGAAAAGAAACAGAGAAGAGAGAGAAAGCTTTTGTTCTGCTTAGAAGCAACTCTATTGCCCATGTGTTTTGAGTGAAAAATAGAAACTTTGAATTAATTATATCTAATATGACAGGAATTTTCATAGCTATTCACCAAAGTTTGCAATAGTCTCACTGGATAAATTTCTTTAAACCTAGTTGAATATCATTTGGTCATCATCCTAAAAGATAATTATCAAGAATCTCACATTTTGCTTTATTTCTGCTGAGGGAGAAAGTGAGGGGGAGAGAGAGAGAGAAAGAGAGAGAGAGAGAGAGAAAGAGAGAGAGAGATTTACAAATCTTACCTCACTGTTGTCACCATCCCATTTACCCCTCGGGTCTTACATAATCTTTTCCCTCTAAAGCATTCTCTGCTTCCACCCCTCCTTTTTTAAAACTCTTCTTCATCATTCTTACCTACAGCAAAATTAAAATATGCTACATTAATTCTCAAAATCCTAATAGCTTGTAGCAGCAATGGCTTATTTAGATGAATTGTGCACAAGCTCATCCAGATATCACTGCCACATTTACTGCCCCAAATGAGTCATACTGTTAATCTTAATTCAGTGGGGGCAGAAACTGGAGTGAGCAGAGAAGGATGATCATAAGAAGGAAGCTAGCAATTACTTGTGAAAAGTGGCCAGAAGGAGAAAACACACAAAAAATCATGAGCAACTGCAATGACCCCAGTCTCAGGTGAAAGGGAACCTCCTGAGAAAACCGCCAACACAATTCACTGAGTCTCAGCAAAGCACCTTCTGGAGTATTTTCAGGCTAAAAGATCTTTATCATAAATCATTAAAAGTGCACTGAGTGTCTGGTCATTTCTGAATTACTTAAATACATCAATTACTGGACAATAAAGTTTAGGAAATGGGCCCTTCATAATCTTAGCACATAGAGAAGTGATTAGCACTTATATGTTAACCCAAAATATTTACTATTGCCAAGGAATAGTATATGGCTGCTGGATACTCTTTTATATTATTGCAAAATAATATGTATAATATGCAATTTTGCATAGGTCTGTAAATTAATGGATTATAATAAGGCACTGACAAATATGTAATTATTGTATGTAATCTAGACCAAGACTTTTCAATTTTATATTATGAAATCATGGCTAAAAGTCAGATGGCTCTGGAGTGAGCTGCTGAAAATAATTCAAAAAAGTATAAATAAGGAATATATTTTCTGCACTGCAAGATATGAGTTAATAATAGTCCTTTTTAGTTCTTTTACAAAATAATACAATAAAATTTAGAAATGCCTTATATTGCATTTATGACAGTTACATATTTGAGTTGATATTCAATGGATAAGACTTAGTTTGGATTAGGATGCATGACCTAAAACAACAATAAATTTAGGCTTTTATTCTACCTAGAAAAAACTCTATTGCCCTACTTGTTTTGAGGGAAAAATAGAAACTTTGAATTAATTATATCTAATACCACAGCAATTGAATTTCATAACTGTTCACCAAAGTTTGCATTAGGCTCACTGGATAAATTTGTTTTAAAAACTTAGTTGAATACCATTTGGTTGTCATCATGAAAAATAATTATCAAGAATCTAAAATTTTGCTTTATTCAGTAGAATGTCAAGAATATCTGAGATTTGAGTGAGACAATTTATTGGGATGTCAATTATTAATTAATGGATATTATTTAATGTTATATATAATGGCAAAGGCTAGTGTTCCACAAAGCTTGATTCTTGAGAGGAATCCTTAGTGTAACATAAAATTTTATGTTATCTCTGATTCTATGTAAACAATGGATTTTCTTGCTGAATAGGAGACCACTTATTCATAATTTTTGTCAGTCTATATATAACTAATGTCCATATAACCTTTCTGTTTTTAGACACTAAAGATGGAATCCAGGGCCTTTGCACTGAGCTACAACCCCAACCATTTTCAAATTTTTTAAATTTAAGACAAGGCCTTACTAAGTCACTAAATTACCCAGACTGGGCTTGAACTTATGATTCCCCTGCCTCAGCTTCCCAGAGTACTGGAATAGCAGGTATGTTCCACCATAATTGTCACCATATCTTTATGCAATTTTGATATGCGTTTCTGAAGCAAAAAATGGGATCTGAAATACCCATCCATTACTGGAGAAGTCTAGCCGGAGAACATGATCTTATATACACAATAAATTATTTCTTAACCATGCAAAGCAGAATTTGTTTGGCTTAATCATGGACAGTAAGAACTAGGACCACTTTCTCTGCTCACCCCGTACTGCTTGCCAAAGTGCTTGGGAGTCTAGAGAAACACTTGCTTTGGAGACTTCGGTCTGAAGGAAAAGAAATGAAAGGAATGTGATGGATCAATCTCTCCACTGAATTTCTCATAGAAGTCCCTGTACCTTCAGAAGAATGTAGCACATAAAGAGACAGCAAGGAGATGAGTGTTATGTTCACGAGCGTTAGCCTCTTTCTCTGGGAAGAAAATAACAGGATTGGGGAAAAGACACCTGTGTGAATATAATGTATTGCATTGTTTAATAAGTTTTATGTCCATAAACTTTTGAGTACAGTGGTACCTCAGGTCACAAACTTAGTTCTTTCCAGGATTCCAGCAGAGGCAGCCATGTTCACATTGGTGCGGGAAAGATGCCTGCGGTCATGTTTATCACCTGACACAGAATTTGCGAGCAAAAACAAAAGATTTCCAAATACTTCTTTTTAGGAGCAATATTGTTCACAAACAAAAAACATTTGTGAACTGAGGTATCACTGTAAATTTATTTCTTGTTTGTTGCTGTGTTCTGTGTGTTTGAATCTCTGATTAGGGCAACAAATGCTCTCTTACCTCTTCTAGATAAAATACAATGTAGGGTTAACCAATATTTCCGAGTAATAATTTATATAACTCAGATTATCTAAAAATATGTATAATTTGCTGAAATGACCAGTCTCTGTTATATTGATTCACTGGCTTTTAAACTATGCTCAAAGTACCACATACGTATACACAGATTCAAAAAAAGAGGAATTGCAAATTCAGAACTGAAATTTTCAAATCACATCAGCTGTGTCTTAGTATTTTACAAAAGAGAGGTTGGAGAACAGCCATGTGGAGTTATTGTGCAAATGCATTCAAGCCTAAGGAGAGTGGGTGAGAAGGTAAGAAGAGAAATCAGTAAGCGGATGCTGCTGAGACTCAGAGGCAGAGAGTTAGTCATGACTGGATCACACGGGAGTGTATTCAGGAAACAATACAATATTTTAAGACAACCATCAAGTGTTGTGAAAAGGCAAGACTTATTCACTGATTTCTGTGCCCATTGGGGAAAGCGTTACCTTATAAATTATTAAGAGTTCTGTTCTTCCTGGAACTGTATACCTGAAGGCTAGGCCTGCTCCTGCAGTGCCCTAAACCTCATTATTGGCAGGACAGTTCCCAAGTGGGAGGCAAGAGCTCATGATGTGGACACGAGATGGTTCACTGTTAGGGTGCACCTACATGAGGGTGCTGAGCCCATCTATGAATGATTGTCGACCATAGCTGGAGCAGAGCCAGCGGAAATAACAGATCACTGGTTACTTGAATGGGTCCATGATTAGGTAGATAGATATAGATAGACGGACAGACAGACAGACAGATAGATAGATAGATAGATATTAAAACCTGATGCTTAAGTGTCTGTCATTCAAAAATTACATTAAACTCCATTAATTTAATGGGTTTTAAAATCTCTATAGAGCTTTAAGAAGTATAGATTAATAATTAATTTATCTATCCACTGTAAAACAAGCTATAGAGGTCTTGTGCACTTTAGTATCTGGAATACAGTTACTGTGCTTTAAGAAATGAGAACAGAATTGGGAAGAAGTTACATGCTGTTTTCTAAAATAGTATGTTTCATTTGATAGCGCTACAGAAAATTTTTTAATTTTTTGTGTATTTCCTTTAGTTACCACTGACAGAGCAAGGCTTTCTATCTTTTGACTTTTTGTACCTCCTTTTTACATTGTATTGTATTTTTCCTTTCTATCTCTATAGTTGTATAGTAATATGCTTCTGATTTAAAAGGACAAATCTACTGACTGAAATAAACTAAAACAAGTAATCAACGGAAAGCCCTGCACAGCCTTGTACATGAAGCAGGTTAAATTGCACTGCAGAATTCCGAAACCAGAAAAGGGCAAAAACCTCTTTCAACACACATCTCAGTTCAGTACTTAGCAGATTCTTATTTGCATTTCTGATTGAGAGTTTTCTTAATTCTCCCTGATTTATTGGCACTTAAGAGTAGGTAAAAATGTATTCAGGAGATAGATTGTTTCAAGTCTTCCTTAGGGATCTCCTTCACGATTTTGCAGGATGCTTGGGAAGGAAGTATGTGGCAGCTGAAAGGTTTTATCTGTTTCAAAATAACCATCAACAGAGTCACAGCTATGACTCCTCTGCTTGACGGACGACTCTCGTGTTAATGGTGATCTGGTATCAGTAATATGCGGAAAAGGGCCACAAGCATAGACACTTGTGGGGACGGTGTTTAGGTTTCTACCCGATTTGGAACAGAACCACTTCCGACTGCAGGTCTGGCTGCTGCTCCTTCCTCTCATCTGTTTTCTGCGCAAACAAGCGGAGTTCGTTTTCTGTCTCTTTGCTCACCGCTTCCATCCATTCGGACAGTTTTCTTCGCCTCTCATGATTAGAAAAGTACATCAGCGCTTTCAAACCTAGGGCACTGGAATGGGAGGAAAGAGCAGAAGGTGGGAGGGAGGCAGAGGCGAAGGAGCTGGAGAAAAGAAGGGAAAAACGTCCCAAAAGCAACGTGCGGGGCGGCGCCCTGGCTGGGTCTAGGTTTCATAATCTCGTGAAGTCTTGTGCGCTATTATGCCCTTGATTAGTTAAGGTCAAGGCAAATGTGGCCATCGTAATCTGCATATGTACTGATCCAAGAGAAAACGCATTCCCTAGCTCCGCTTCCAGCTTCCCCATTGTCTTTAACAGGACGTGGATGGTGTGTCTTCCAGCTACGCTTCGTACATGAAACCGTAATGTGATCTTACAAGGTATTGCTCACATCTATTGAATTTTTGAAAGTTTTAGTGTGTTCAGTCCCTCAACTATTTACCCCTAAAGTTAGTCTGATTACCAGATTTTGCAGTGACAAATGTCTTAAAAGACATTTTAAAATCTTTTGATTCCTTCGACAATCTTAGATGAGTGATAAGCTTATTCATTAGTGAAGAGTATATACTACTCCCCTGGTGTATTAATATAACCTTCCTCAGAACCCAAATGGTATTATTGTTTTAAATTAAGAGATTTTTCTGCAATCTTACTCTCAAAAGTTCCTTACAAAAGAGAACCACCAGGGAGAAAAGCATAAAATATTAATGCTATCATAAAATACAATATTTAAATGTGTTAAAGATAGACATAGTACTATTCTTTTATAATTTAAAGCAGGAAAGTCATATTACAGTATAGTGCTACTAAGACTTTTGTATATGCACATATATATGTATATATACAGCCATTAAAATTTATTAAATTTTTAATATGTGGATGCTTTTTGGTAAATATGGGGAAAAATCAGAATAATACATTTAGTGCAGAAAATGTTTTGCACATATATTGTAAGTATACCTCTTGTGAGTCACAGAATGTAATATAATAAAAACATAATAAATATAGTCACTTAATGACTACCACAAGGGTCTCTGCTGGATAAGACTCCATCCAATCTATGTAATACAAGAAAGCCCTTTTGAATGCGGTCACTTCTAGGATTATGAAATACAAGAATACAAAAACAGAAGGAGGAGTAAGGGAGTGTGATTACTAAGTCAGTCTACCGATCTGTTTGGCATCAGCTCTACACCTAGCAGCCTACACGGACTCTGAAAGGGACAGAAAGAAGCTGAGAAGGTCACCTGCGCTTGCTGCTCACTCTCCTGCCTGCTGGGAGCTGCTTCTCCCGTGAGGCCCTTCTGCCTTGCCACCCTGACTATGGGCTAAACTCTTAAACTGTTAGCCATATAAACCTTTTCTCCTTTAACTTTGGATGTTGGCTACTTTGTTTCGGCAGTAAGAAAAATACCTAAGACTCAGGCATTGGCAAAGACTGTGAAAAAACCCTGTGGTTTCATAAGAAATAATACCAAAAATCCACAAATGAGATCACATCAAATTAAAAAGTTTCTGCAGAGCAAAAGAAGCCACCAACAGAATGAAGAGACAACCTAAAGAATGCAGAAAAAAGTTTCTACCAGCTAATCCTCAAAGGGCTAATATTTAGAAATTATAAGAAACTCAAAGAATTAGTACCCCATATTTGAAGATCCAGTCAAAAAATGGGCATCTGAAGTGAATAGAAACTTCTCAGATGAAGAAGTACAAATGACCAATAAATACCTGCAAAATGTTCAGCATTGCCGGATGTTTGAAAAATGCAAATTAAAATGACACTGAGGGTCCATCTCTCTCCAGGAATAGCCATCATCAAAAAACCTAATAATAACAAATGTTAGTGAGGCTGCAGGAAAGAAGGGACACTTTTTCACTGTTGGTGGAAGTATAAACTGGTGCAACTACTTCGGAAATCAGTATGGAGACTCCTCAAAAACCTAACGATAAAAATTCATCTTAACACAGCTAGTTAGGGGCTGGGGATATAGCTCAGTGGAATAAGCACCTGCTTGGCAAGTACAAGGTCCTGAGTTCAATCCCTGGTTCTGCCAAAAAAAAAAAAAACAAAAACAAACAAACAAAAAAAACACAGCTAGTTCATTTCTAGGATTCTTCCTAAAGGAGTGAAAACATCATGTTAAAGTGACGTATACATACCCTTATTTATACGAGCAAAATTCATGTTTATAAGAGCTAAATATTGGAAGCAACTATATGTCCAAAAAGAGATTGACAGGTAAAAGAAAATGTGATATTTGCACACAATGGAAGAAAGATAAAGTTGGGTCATTTGTAGAAAAATGGATACAGTTTGAGACCATAACATTAGATGAAGTATATCAGACACATGAGCTTAAATATTATGCACATGATCTCTCTTATATGAAAAACCCAATGTGTAAATAAAGTGCACAATAAAAGGCAGACAACAGGAATAAAAAAAGAGAGGGACAAAAAGTTGTTGTAATCTGACATGGCCAAAGCAGCTCAAACTGTACCTTCATCTGATATAATTTCCTTAGGTCTTTATCTTTTTGGTCTGTTAGTCTGGCTGTTAGTCTGTATTTATGATAATTAACTTGATAAGAACTGACACAGGGCCAGGGATAGGGCTCAGTGGCACAGTGCCTTACTCGGCAAGCTCAAGGTCCTAAGTTCAATTCCTGGTACCAAAAGAAAGAACTTATAAAATAAATAAATGAATCTATTGTTGATAAAAATATTTATATGAAAGCATTTGGAAGGAAGGCAAAACAAAGGATTGAGATGTACTATGTACAAGCCCATACAATGGCTGTAATAATTGTGCAATGCAAAGATATACTCTTGAAGATTAAAACATGTTTTAAAAATAATAAAACTATGAAAATAGAAAAGGAAGACCTTAAAAGAAACCATATTCCTTAAATTCAAGGAATAGAATTTCTGTGATTCAGGAACATTGATTTAAAACAATAAATGCCCCACCTCTAAGATACTGACTAAGCAAACAAGTGAGAAAAAGGATTTCAGTGGAACACAGCAGCCCAGGCACTTTGAATCACATGTGCACATGGGATCTCTTTTTATTCAACTTGAAAGATGTGATTTAGGAAGTGTCCCATGGATAATTTCCTACTACTTTGTCTGTAACTCTGTATTGCTTGCAGTGTTCCTATGCTATATTGTAAATGGATGTCTGTCTGCTAATATGTTTTCCTTCTTTTATTTTTAAAATAAAATTTTTAAAAAGGAAGTGTCCATGTGCCCTCTTGCATATGATTGGACAGGAAAGTATAATCTCTTGCCACAGATAACAAAATAAAATTATAAATTTGATGATCAAGTCACTTGCTCAACAGATATACACATATGTGTGACTGCAGTTCCATGTACCTTCTACAATCAGGGATGTGACTTAGCTAGAAAACTCTCAAGAACAAAAATGTGCAACACCAAGAGAATGAGAGAGTAGCAGCAAAAGCAATTTATTCAACTGCAAAGTACATGGAAACTGTGAATACAAATTATGTGTACTGTCATGTTCTGTATTATATTTATGTTTCATGCATAGAATTATAATAGTTCATATATAATATGGTTGTGTGCTTAATAAAATTATTCTCAGAATTTTTACACTAAAATAGTGACTATAACAAAAGATAATTAAAACTGAAGATCCACATGTTATATATTTTAGCATCAGGGACTTCAAATTACTTGGAAGTTGTTATTTTTGAAATAAAGTAAGAAATCTAATGTCTGTTGTATATCTGTATATCTATATTTAGATAGATAGTGTACGTAGGTACATACCAAGTGTGTATCTTATTTTTCTGAAATTTGTTGAGTGTCTAAGGCCACAGGATAATGAAATAGGGTAGCATAGTTTATTTCAGGAAGTCTAAAATCTGAATCTCTCTTTTGATCCAATCCATCTCACTACAGATTGAGTATATTTTCTGGAGCTACCCAACAAGCTCCTTGCTTCCTCCTCAGGGCTGTCCTGCTCCCCATATTCAGTTTGGATTCATCTAGGGAAATATTGGCACTTGTTTATCTATGATCTACTCTCCAGGTTACATGTGTTATACACAAAGCTGCCTATCTAAGCACTTCACTATATGAGATCATCATGCATCTTCAGAAAAGAATGATGTAACTTTATCTAGGCAAAGGAGAGGTCACTCTCCCCTCACTTCCCTTGTATACAGAGAGAATGGCTTGATCAGACATGCAAAATTGAGATTTAATCATTGTAACTGTCCTGCTAAAAGGTGAAGTTTGGAGATTGTCATGTACACTGAATTCACATATAGCCCTCTGACATTTCTTCTCTGACACAGAGCCAAGAGGTGGCAGAGCGTAATAAATCACATCTTAACATATTACAGGCTACACTGACGTTACAAAAGAAAATAATGTAGATGGCAAGATTTCAAAAAGATGTTTTAAGATAGAATGTGGGTAATATTCCAAATGATAGCAATTTTTAGACCTCATGTTAGACTAAATAGTACATTATTAACTGCAGTTAAATAATTTTTGAACACAGTAGAAAATTGTAGGGTTCTAAATATAGAACGAGAGACTACCAGTTCTGAATTATGCCTCTCTCTTTAAAAACATGCATTTAGAATAGGTCCTTTTCCCCTGTCGTTCGGAATTATGTCTGATACTAAAAAGCATTACTTTCACAGGTAGAACTATAGCAACTTTTTGTAAATGATTTTTGTTCATTTTTGAATGATGCTCATTTGAATGTATGTTTATTTGAAACTTAGGATATTGTAAACATAAAATGATTTGTAAAACTTATTCTTAATAATTCCAAGATAACTGGTAGAGAATATTTTAACTCTCCATGTCACTGTGTAACTCTACATTATGGGGAAAATAGACAAAAAGAATTGTAGATTATGACATCATATATGTATTCTAAGCTTCTGAAATTGTATTTACTGATGCTTTTTATTTTTTTCTTCAATAATAACTCTCCAATAATAAATAATTTTTCTCAGTCTTAATCTTCTTATTTTATAAATGTAACAATGATCTCTAAAATTGGCTGAGTTCCCTTGAAACTTTTATTTTTCCCACACAAAATTGAAGGCTAGGCAGTTTATTTAGCTAAAAATTGGTATCATTTAAGATTAAATGTGTTCATGTCAATTTGTTTCTATCATGTCAATTAAGATTTTTGGTGACACATCAGTTGGTCCTCTCTGGGATCATTTTCCTCTCCAAAAGTGAGTAACTATTACAAGTCCTTGTTTATGACCCAGTTATGGTTGATACATTGTGTCAACTTGGGGAGTCTAGAGGTTTGGCTAAGTCAGCAATTGTAAATCTTGGGGTAAAAAGGACATGCCCTTACCCTTCTGGGATGTTGTTTATTGTGTTAATTTGGGAAGTTTAAAAGGTTAACTATGTGACTCAGAAGGGAGCTGGAATGCCTATTTGTATTCATCCTGAGCCTGTGGAAGAGGAAGGCATGGAGATTCTGAGTGCTACATGCTCCCTGGGTGGGGGTAGTCTGTTTACAATATAAGGGAAGAGAAGAGGCTGCTTCCCTGCCAGTCCTCCCTTTTACTGGTTGGTTTTGCTGTGCTCTGCTGCCCTGAACAGTTTGCCCTCTGCCATGTGCCACTCTGCTTCAGAACCAGCCAAGTATGGACTGAAACCTCCACAAACTGTAAGCTAAACAAACCTTTCCTTCCTTCATTTTGTGTGTTGGGTATTTTGTCTCAGCAACGAGAGAGAAAAGTAACCAAGACAGATCCTCACCTTTTTCCTTCCTTTACTAGTGGTGTTTTACCTCTTTTTTTCCAGGTCAGAAATGAAGAACTGTTAGAAGTGCCTTATATCTGACCACATACATACGAAAATTTTACATCCACTTTTTTCCAACTTTTCTTAATTTTGGATACTTTAGAACTACTAGCTCAATTAGACTTTCCTCTTAATTAAGATAACAAAAATACAAGTACTTCATAAATTCTAAATCACTAAAAAATGAAAAACTCCAATCTTTTTCCAAAGCTACAGAAGATCAACTAAATTCACCAACGACTGACTTCACACTTCTCTCTACAATAACATTACGTCTCCTTATTCCATCATTATCTCATCTTCTCCAAAGAGACACAGAAAGGTGAGTTGAATGAGCTTATAGGACTTATGGGAGGCAGGACCAATAATTAAATCAAGGTAACTTGACATTCAAATGCTATTAACCACCATTCTCTACTACCTATCTAATGATCTGGATCTTCATTTCAGATTAGCTGAAAATTCCAAATTTGTTTCAAGGAAGAGATAACTAAACCATTGAATGTAGAATACATGTTCACCTGAAATTTTAGGAGTCTTCCAAATCTACATTCTAGTTCTTATACAAAACAATTTTACTAGGTTCCTTGCTTCACCTTCTATAAGAATTCACATTTTCTGAAGTCAAGACTGAGAGTGTTTTAATAATTTTTAATTCAACAGATTTAACTACTACTTTGATCAAGAAATCTCTACCCTTTTATCTCTCTCTCTCTCTCTCTCTCTCTCTCTCTCTATATATATATATATATATATCAATGTTATAGAAATATATTTGGTGGAATTTCCTCAGAAAGTAGCACATACCAGTTTTGAATTCTCAGGCTATTTTTCCATCTTCTGTGTTTACCAAAGAAAAAATAGGTTTTAACAACACAAAATGAGAAATGCATACGGAACTGTACAGATAATCAGTGCATGATTTTCCTCTAAAAATGTATGATATAGTTTTTATTCATTTAAAGTTATTTTTAAAAATCAATTACTAAGAACTTCCCAACCAATAAATCTTCAAGAAAAAAAATCAACTGCAAAATTTAGAAATTATTTTACTTCTGTGAAAAATCCCTCCAAATGTAGACCCAAAAGCACACAGTTTTAACTGAGGAATTATAAGAGGAAGGAGAAAACAAAGAAGCAGTAAGAAATCTAAAATAACAATGAATGGAAAAGGTACAAGAAAGAAATACATACTCATTAATACTATAGGTAGCATTTTCTAAATTCACAAGAAGTCATAAACAAATTTACTTTCATAGCTGTATTGTAGAAACTAAGAGATAATGTAGCTTCAGATTAAAATCCATACAATTTAAAGTTTTAAAAAAGCAGTTCCTAGAAAGGCTGACTGCCTACATGAAACTGCACTAAACCGTTGCTATTCTGATAAATGGGCAGAGCACATGATTTTTTTCCCTTTATTTCCTGCTGATTCTTGTCATTTTCTTAGGTGACGTACCATTAAAAACTAGTAGGCTGAGGTTTAGTTTTGCCAGTTCTAATACAGTAGTATTTCAGTTCATGAACTTAATTCTTTCCCATGATTCTGGTCACAGAATTCAGACTAGCTGCAAACAGAATCATGGGAAAGAATTAAGTTTGTGTACCGAGGTACCACCGTATATAGGGCAGTGGGGGCAAACCTATGGCTTGCGTGCTATAGCAGGCTGCTTGTATTATTGAAAGGTCTAAAAGGATAGATATCGCTGATATAGGGGAATATCAGTCCTACATATTTCCCAGTAACCTGTTCTCACTGATCTTTGTCTAATTTCTTTTCAAATAAAAGCCCAAGAATTAGACCCTTCGACCAGTGGAACGGATTATGCTAGATTAAAACAGTTGATTAAGTGTCTGAATCAAAATTAAAGTAAAACACAGCAACTCGACAATCTTTATAAAACTTACATAGGAGACCTACGACAGCATGGCTCTTGGCACATGAGTGCACAAACACCTTTGTAGAGCAGAATAATGAGTGAGAGCAGCAATGTGGAAGTACCTGAAGCAGCAGTGAGCACCCGGGAGTTGGGCTCTGGAGAATTCCACCAACAGGAGATCAGTCCCAGTCCCTGCACCCACAGGCCAAGATGAGCTCCATACCCAGCACATTTCTGGGATCTGACGTGGACACTGTCACAGAACTGTGAACACCAGAGGTATGTTACTACTTTTTTGCTCTCCCTTATTTGTCTGCTTCTCTCTTTCCCGTCTGGTTGGATCTCCTCTTGTTCTGCTTCATATTTTCTGGTTATGTTTGTTTTTTGCACTTCAATTTCTCTTCTTTTCCTCTAGTCTCCTTTATTCCCCTTTCTTTTCTTTTTCATTCTTCTTCTCCTTCTTCTTGTTTTCACTGTTTAGCTTTCTTACCTTTCATTTTTGTTTTCTTCTATTGATCCTGTTTCTTTCCACAGTTACTTCTTGAACTAAAACTTTTGAGTGAGTAAATATTGTTTTTTCCCTTTCTGATTGCTCCTCTGTATCCTGTTTCATTCTTTCCCTCCTGTGTCCTCCAGTTTCCCAAAACTCTCCTGATTATCCTTTAACCTCCAGCCTGATTCTTCTATATTCGACCTCATTCATCTCTTTATTTTGTCTGCTACACCCCTGCAACCACAGAATGGTAAAAATTACTCCACCAAGGGGAAAATCACTGCATCCTAGTACATGGTATATGTTTGATTTTGTTGCATAACTGTAGAGTTTGCTCTTGTGGTCAGAGGTCGCATGTTAATGGTCACCATAATTTGTCAGTAGTTAAACTGTACTTGAAATTATTGTCATTACTAACTGTGCTAATTTAGCCAGGATGTCATACATGTTATAATCAGTTTTTCCCCTGTATGACAACACTGTGATTGTGTGAGGTCATATTCATAACAATAGCCTAGTGCAAATGAATTGAATGATAAACAAACTGGTAAATTCACATCCTTTGCAAACTAGAAAGGTAGACTCTTAGGATAACAATAAAAAAACACACCTAAATATAGAAGACATCCTTAAAGAGCAGACGTCTCCTAGGGAAGCCTTGATACTAGTGATAAAGCTCTATATCATAAGACATTGATAAGCATCAACATAGAAAACAAAATAAAATAAAGGAGAAAATATAAGGTGACAAGGCATAGAAGCAAAGTCCAACCCTAGACCCACAGCACACAGGATAAGCCTGGAACTCAACGAGATAGATGAAATTGGAAGTTGAACCCTGGACTTTCTGAAATGGTAGCAAAAGAAATGGAAAAATAAGTGGAAAATCTATAAAGAAGATAATCTCTCAGGCACAAAAAGAAATGATGCTTAAAATAAAATATATTAGAGAAGACCCAGAAAAAAGAACTGATGAGATTAGAAAATGATGGAAACAAAAAATCCCCAACATAGGAAAGAAATGGAATCCATGAAAGAGATCCAAACAGAAATCCAAGAGAGTAAAACTTCGACTGGAAGTATATGAAACAGATTGAATGAAGGAGGTGATAGAATTTCAGATCTTCAAGACAGAATTGCAGTTAGTGATCATGGAAAGAAAAATATCTTAAAAATAACAAGAGACCCTGAAAAAACAATCTAACAGCTGCAAGATTATGCAAAAAAGAATAACATAAGATTGATTGGGGTCAGTGAGAAAGTTGGAGACCTCACAAATGCCATAAAAAAAAATTGTTCAAAGAAATAATGGTGGAAAACTTACCATACAAGGATAAAGAATTTGACACACAAATGAATGAAACATATAGACCTTCAAACAGCCTTGGCCAAAATAAAACTACATCATTGTACATAATAATTAGATTCCAGAAATTCAGCATAAGAACAGAATATTGAAAACTTAGAGAAAATAAGCAGATCACCTATAAAGGAAAGCCCATTGGAATCATGGGAAGACTTCTCAAAACAAACCTTTAGGTAAAGAAGAGTTTAGAGTGTAGTATTTCAAGTATTGAAAGAAAACAACTTCCAATCCAGACCAATGTTTCCTGCAAAACTATCTTTCAAAATTAAAGGAGAAATAAGATATTTCCATGAGAAAGAAAAAATGAAGAAATTCATGACCAACAAACCAAAGAGTACTGAAAGATATTCTAGACAGAGACAAAAATGACCACAATTCCAAGAACAACATAAAGAAATCACAAGAAGTTAAACAGAGGAACAAAGCAGGGAAACCAAGGGCAGGAAAATATCATGACAAAAATAAGCCAACTCATATCACTTATAACCATCAGTGTAAATAGCTGCAATTCACCCATGAAAAGAAACAGAATTGCAAAACGGATCGAGAAACAAGATCCAACATTATGTTTTATACAAGAAACACATTTACAACAAAAACAAATTCATAGACTGAATGTCAAAGGATGGAAAAACAATCTTCCATGAAACATAAACCCAGAAAAAAAAGAAGCAATAGCTATCCTGTCTGTAGATGATGTGAACTTTAAATCAAGAATGATAAAAAAGGATAAAGAAGGTCATAACATACATGGTGGGGAAAATTTGAAGAGGAAGATATAACCATCACAAATATGTATGCACCAAATATGACCACCCAACTATATAAGGCAATTATTAATAGACATGAAAAATCAAATAAGCAATAATGCAATGGTAATGGGGGGTCTTAATACCCGATTGTTGCAGAGATTGATCAACTAGACAAAAAATCAGCAAAGAATTATCAGAACTAAACCAAACCTGTGAACAAATGGACTCAGTTGTTTTCAGAGTGTTCCACACATCATCAGAATATATGTTCTTCTCAGTTGCACATGGGATGTTCACTAAAATAGAACATATACTAGCCTCCAGAATATGCTTAAGTAAATGGAAATGAACTGAAATTATACTACGAATATTATAAGACCACAGTGCAATAAAAACCTACGTATCAAAGGGAAACATCAACAGAGTGAAAAGAAAACCAACAGAGTAGAAAAATATTTTAGTCAACTGTCCCTCTCACAAAGAATTTAAATCTAGAGCATATAAAAATTGAAAAAGTCAGCCCTCCAAATTCAAAGACCCAAAGTAAAAATAGACATCTGTGATAAATATGTACTTTTCAGGTGACGATATACAAATAATAAAAAAAAAATGAAAAAATGTTGAACACCACTGGTCATTCAAAAAATGCAAATTAAAATGACACTGCGATTCCATCTCAATCCAGAAAGAATGGCTATCATGGAGAAATCAACCAATAACAACTGCTGGTAGAATTGTAGGGAAAAAGGAATGCTTTTCCACTGCTGGTGAGAGTGTAGACAGGCACAGCCACTGTGAAAATCAGTGTAGAGAGGATTGAAGGTCCCATTCAACTCAGGCATTCCCCTCCTATGTATTTTCCTAGAAGAATTAAAAACATCATACCATAGCAATATATGTGCACCCATGTTTATAACAGCTAAATCTTGGAAACAATCCAAATCCCATCAACCAAGGGATAGTTAAACAAAAGTCTGATTTTTTTATACAGTGGAGTACTACTCAGCTCTAAAGAAGGATAAACTTGACACTTTTATAGGTAAATGAATGCAACTTGAAACAATACGCATAAGTGAAATAAATCACTCACATGTGTAAACATGACATTATTCCCTAGTGTAAGAAATGGAAAGAGTAGAAAAGATCCAACATGCATAATAGATACTGTAAAATGGAATGAAATTGTTCAAAAGAGAAACCGGGATGGGAAGAAGAAGAAAACAAGGAATGAAAAGAAAAAATATATATATATGATAGTTAAGATAGCTATGCTACTAATTTCTATTGTTTCATTAAAAAGAAAGATCTGTGTCTACACTGATCAATTTTCATGCTTATATGCCATAATATGAGCAACCACTTTGAAGATGACAGTGTGCAATGTATTAACCATTATTACTCTGCCATCTTGTTTTGAAATTTTATATCATTGTTTTCATTGTTTCTCCCTTTAAAATTATAAAACTTATGCATTGCACAACACAAAACACTAATTTCTAGATAAATTAAAGAAATGATAAAAGGTTTATGAGATAATACTAGTAGCCACTTGGTGTTGGTTTGAGATCTTTTAGTAAGAGATTATTTCAAAGAAAAAATCATGAATAAAAAGAATACTAAAGAAACATGCACACACACATACAAAACATGCATATGTATATATGCACGCATGTATATCATATATGTACACACACAGTAGAATATTTTCAGCTGTAAACAATGAACTTGATAAGAGAAGTATAACTTCCAACCTGCTCAATATCAGATGTGCCAAGTTCATGTCCTTTAAAATTATAGAATGGATTTCAAAGGACAGAGGAGGTTAAGAGCAGGGCAGGTTTATTAGGAGTTAGCTCCTAGAGACAGGAGTCTCAAAAGTTGGTTGCCACTGAGGCCCTTTGTCAGGGTAATATAAACAGCACAGTCCAATGTGGATACAGAGTAGGTCAAACTGTAATCAACCTATAGGATTACACATACAGTTGCTTACCTATTGTTGATCCAGTAGGGGATTTTCAATGTTACATGAAAGTTACCCCTTAGGATGGCATGAAGACCTAACCAATGCATCTTTATCTCAGGGTCTGCCCTTCTTCAGATGTGCCTACAACCACAATTCTGGTGTCTGTTTTTTCCTTCTGACTCCCTTGTGAGGCCAGTCTCTCTCTGACTGTATAATTAAAAAGATCTAAGCAGAAAGAATTTATTAATTTTGACACAAGCATTATATAAACACTGAAAATAAGATTGAAATAGAAATATTGTAAGTACATGATGTGCTATCTTTATATATGTATCTATAAAGTATGTGAAATAGACACACAATTTAGCACATATAACTATATTTGTATATAATACACATATAATATGATACAATAGATTCCTGGAAATGTACGAATTACCAAAGTTAAACCAGGAAGTTATAAGAATCCTGAACAACCCAATATCAATTAATAAAGTTGAAAATGTCATTTAAAACTTACCAACAAAGAAAAGCCCAGGCCCTGATGGATTCACAGCAGAATTTTATAGAACATTCAGAAATTTAATGCCAACAATCCTCAAACTCTTCAATGAAATTAAAAAGGAAGCAATTCTGCCTAACTCATTTCTGGAGGCAAGTATTATGCTGATACCAAAACCAGAGAAGGGCCCAACCAAGAAAGAACTATAGGCCAATCTCCTTAGTGAGCATAGATGCAAAGATATTCAATAAAATACTAGCAAATAGAATGCAGCAAATCATAAGGAAAATTATACACCATGAACAGGTCAGGTTCATTCCAGGAATGCAGGGATGGTTCAATATTAGCAACTCATTTAATGTAGTGCACCATATCAATAGAGACAAAGACAAAAACCCACATGATCATCTCAATAGGTGAGGAAAAAGCCTTCGATAAAGCCCATCATGCATTCATGTTAAAAACCCTAGAAAAAAAGAGGAATACATGGCCTTTACCTCAATCTGATCAAAGCCATCTATCACAAACTAACAGCCAACATCATACTAAATGGACAAAACCTGAAAGCTTTCACTTTAACATCAGGAACATGACAAGGATGTCCATTGTCACCACTCCTATTCAACATAGATCTGGAAGCATTAGCCAGAGCAATTAGACAAGAGAGAAAAATAAAAGGAATAAGGATATGAAAGGAAGAAGTAAAGCCATCACTATTTGCAGATGACATGATACTTTACATGGAAGACCCCAAAAACTCCACAAGGAGACACCTGGAGTTAAATGACAAATTCAACAGAGTAGCTGGAGACAAAGTCAACATCCAAAAATCAATAGCATTCATATATACAAACAACAAACAGTTTGAGAGAGAAATTATGGAAACCATAACTTTTACAATAACATGCAAGAAACTGAAGTATTTAGGAATCAATTTAAGAAAAGAAGTAAAAGGTCTATTCAATGAAAACTACAGTACTCTGAAAAAAAAAGATTGAAAAGGATTTCGATAAGTGGAAAAATGTTCCCTGCTCATAGTTAGGAAGAACCAACATTGTGAAAATGGCCATACTACCAAAATTGTTGTACAGATTCAATGCAATTCCCATTAAACTACCATTAGCATAACTCACAGATCTAGAGAAAACATTCCTTAAATTCATCTGAAACTAGAAGATACTGAGAATAGCAAAAGCAATTGTGGGCAACAAGGATAAGTCAGGTGGAATCACAATCCCTGATCTGAAATTATACTACATAGCTACTGTAATAAAATCAACCTTGTACTGGCTAAAAAACAGACTTAGGATCAATGGAACATACTGGAAGATGTAGCCATAACCACAAACACACTCAACCACCTAATATTTGACAAAGGGGCCAATCAAGATCACTGGAAGAAAGATAGTCTCTTTAATAAATGGTGCTGGAAAAATTGGCTTGCCTCTTGCTGAAGACTGAAAATTGACCTAAGTCTATCACCATGCACCAAACTCAAGTCAAAACGGATCACAGATCTCAAAATTAAAACAGCAACACTAAATCTATTGGAAGAGAAGGTAGGTAAAAATCTTGAAGATATAGGAATAGGCAGAGAGTTCATGAACAAAAATCAAAACGCACGGGAAACACTTCAAAGAATCAATAACTGGGACCACCTCATCTTACTGAAAAGTGTTTGCACATCCAAAGAAATCACCAGCAGAGTGAAAAGAAAACCCACAAATTGGGAAAAAATCCTACCTGTTAGTTCCTTGGAAAAAGGTCTTCTATCTAGAACATACAAAGAATTAAAAATCATGTACCTGTCCAAATTCAAAGATCCAATCCAGAAATGGGCATCTGAGATGAATACCACTTCTCAGATAAAGAAATACATACGGCAAATAAATATATGAGAAAATTTTCTACATCTTTGGTCATTTGAGAAATGCAAATAAAAACAACATTGAGATTCCATCTCACCCCAGTAAGATTGGTGATGGTAGTTGACAGCAACGCAATGTGCAATGCATACTGTATCTGGAAGGGTGAATTTATATGATCTCAGGGCAAAAGGATGAGAATGGGAGAGGTGACAAGCAAACCACCCCACGTGTTATTTCTTTTATTACTGTTGTCACGCCTCGCAGTGCACTCTGAAATAAGGGTGCCTGTATTGCTACAAATTAGAGGATAAAGAAAACCTGGAAGTGTGAAGACAAATAATTGAAAAAATCAAGGGATTTCAGGAACTCGTGTAAGTGTTAAACAACCAGCTTTAAAAATCTGTATCACCTCTGAGTTTCCTAAAACATCCTTAGTGTTTATAAGTGTTTAGTGAATAAAAGTTCCTCTCACTCCTACCCAGAAGCTTCCTGACTGCATAACTTGTATATCGAGGAAAACAATTTGATGTTTTAAGGTGAAATTGCCATTGTTGGATCTTTCAGATTGGAAAAAGGTTGGGCAATTCTTTCACTCCATATCAAAACATGTTTTCTATTAAAAGCCACCTTTAAATATTATAAAATTTACACATACTCTTTTGCTGGTGGGATATTCTGTCCTTGAACCTGTAAGAGATTATCTCTGTGACTCTGGCTAAACACACTTTACAACAGTATTTGCCCGCACAAAACTTACTCTGATAACCCAGAATTCTACTTTATTTCCTGCCTTATTCTTTCCCATTGTGCCATTTCCAGTTGCAGCCCTAATGGTAGATGTCTATCTAATCACATTGGCGAATAGTTCTCTTTTGACATTAGTTTATCAAAAAGTCACTTCCTTTATGAACACTTTTTAAAAATCATTTTGTATTTCTTACTGTATATTTGCAGTATAAAATGGATGTATTCGTTGTGTGGAGTTCATTCATATACAAACTGCTTAATTTAGTAAAGAAAGATTACTTTATGCACATAATGTTTAGATATTTTATGATTATGGGAAACAAATTAGAAAAACTTAAAGAGTTATATTGAGTGGTTATTGAAACTAAACTGAATTAACATGGGAATAATAATATTGAAGACCAGATTATGATAAATGGGGTATTATTAAATTATAAAATGATAAGGGCATTTTACTTTATGTAAACTTTAAGACTAAATCAATGTTATACTTTAAATACACTATACTAAAATTGAATTTTAGAACTCTGAGTTGTCAAAGACTACTACTTGTTTAGACACTGTTCTTCCAATTTGTTCATTTAGTGTGTATGTACACATAAAGTATCAACAAAATGTATACAAAGATATGAGTCATACATTATTCATGTTTTTGTTACATATGCATATCATAAAACAGCAGCTATTTGCAAAACTATTACTTCTAAAATTGCTAATATGAAAGCTGATCATATAAGATGAATCTTTGGTGATCACTTTTGGTTTAAAATTTCACAGAACATTGTGATTTTTGAACTATCTGATGAATCTATACTTTGCAAGGTTTAGGTGCTCAGTGTGTTAAAAGCACTAAAATGAGCTAAAATTACAGTATTCATAATGCATAACATCATTCAGCTGTGTTCTGTGTCTGTGTATTGACTTCCTAAGAGCAGCAGAGATGCAAGTGTGTGGTGCAGCCAGGGACACTCAGGAAAGACTGAAAATCCACTTTGGCGAAGGGACTACAATCTCATTTATGCATTTATTCCTCCAAGTGCAGCCTATCATCCAGCACAGATAAGGAATTCCTAAAGGGAAATGAAGAAATAAAATATCTTTAATCATACATTCGTGACTGTATTTATAAATTATGACTACAATAAACAGAAAGTTGATGATTAGGGCCAAGGTATTATTACTCACAGAAGATTACAAATATCTATCTACACTCAACCCAATTTTTGAGACCCATTTTGGTGTTTCCAATACTCATTTGTAGCTTTATTGTCATTCATCATGTAAAATATGTATTTTAAAGAAAAAGAATATTAGTACATTTGCTAAAAGCAGTCTTTTAAACAGTTAACTTCAAATGAAGTTTGTTTTTATGCCATAAACATCCAATAACTTAAATTGTTTCAAACACTTATATTTACTGATATTTTTGTGAGAAATTTTAAAAATGTAAAACCAATATAGTGCAAGACACATTGTAAAATTGATTAAATAAATTATTAGATGCACTAAGTTTTATTATGCATTTATTTACCTAACACAGAAAGTATCATCATAACTAACAATGTTATTATAATTTTTCATTTGAGACTATGTCTTCTGTAATGCAATCTGAGGTTCTTGCTAAAAAATGTAAGTTATAGTTCTAAGATATTTTGAAACAAAGTATTTGTGTATTTTTTTCTGCAGGGTAATAATTATAGGAAATCTTAAATATGATGTACCATGACAGAAAATTACACATAGACTCAATTTAATGCAATAAAGCATGGGAAAACGTGTATTACAGCAACAACTGTTTTAGAAGTAACATATACTTCTTTGCAGAACTGTTCTCGTTTTGTTCAAAGGTTTTCTAAGCTGTCTGTGTGAGCATTTCTATTTTAAAATTGTGAACAATTTGTAATTCTGTGGTGACTAATATTTTGGATAAAGTTTGTCTGCATCCATTTTGGAGTTTTCTCTTCTGCTCATTCAACTGAAATAGCAAATACTTAGCTTTCCCAATTAACTTACACCAAAATTAATATATTTTACACTGAAGAGGAAAATCAAGAAATGAATTATGAGAAATATAGTTTTTTAAATTAGTTATGCTCTTAAAAACATAATTAAATTTTCCTATATATTGGTGGTATAATAAAAATATTTGTACATCATTAAATCAGTTGCTATAGATTGACATTTTAGAAGGCAATGTAAGAATTAAGTGGTATTGTTCATCTGATAATCTGAAGAAATTTTTAAAATTTTTGCTGATTCTCACTAAAATTTTTTTATAAAAGGGAAGCAGCCAGAATTCACCATGTCTATAGATTAGTACAAGTCTGCTCCTTGTGTGTATTAAAATGCGTCCAAACATTGGCACTAGTCAATATTCAAAAGCACATATGATACAACTAAAAATAGATAAAATATGTAAAACAGTCAAACAGCTACTAGAGATTTCTTTGACAAATATTCCAAATACCAGATCAGTAAAATTTCATTCTTTCCCAGTTGCAGGGGTGACTACAAGTCTGTCACCATGGTTGAACAGTCCTGGCTCAGGAAGGCTGGGAGCTCAGTCTGGACCATTGACTGTCCGGCTGAGCAGGTTACATATCTCACCTTGCCATCATCTATAGTCACTCGAAGATACGAAGAAGCTCAGCACCTTGAGACATGGGTATGACTTCTGGTGAAACTGATAAAGAGAAAAGGGCAAAGAATACAACTCTGTCACAGGATGGAATTACTCCTGGAAGTGCTGTGATCAGTACGAAAGAGGAGACAGAACAGTAAAACTCATCTCCCCTTATTGTGGTCTGTTATGGGCTATATTCTCTCAACTGCTTATCTGGAGATGGCCTGCCTGGGTGTCCTCTCCAGATGACTGGTCCTTTTACCCAAAATGCAGAAGCCAATAGGGTAGCATGTCACCTTGCATTACTTCTTATCCTGTGTCTTCCTTTCTTTTTCCCTCCCTCTTTTTGTTCTGGGTTTACATCTTTCAAATAACATGTTAGCCCTCGACCCTTGCCTCAGACTCTGTATTAAGAAAATACAAAACTCTGTGGCTTCTCTACAGAATTATGGGAGCTATTTGTGTTGGAAAAGACACTGCCAAATGAACATAGCAAATAATGTATTAATGTGGGTTTTTCTTTAGAAATATCATCCTAAGTACACAAGTTCTATTTCATTTCTAACTAAATGTACTATTTCAACAAAATGAAAATTACCTAAATTAATTGTTTCAAACACATTCAAAATGAGGAAATAGTACCTGTATGTGAAGATGTGTGAATATAGAACACCATCAGGTCCAGAATCTTAAAGTAGATTTCATTTTTAATTTTTTATATCACACATTCTGTAATAACCAGGTGCAGTTCTATGACAGTTCATATGTTTTCAGTACAAACAATGTGGGCTAACATATCATTTTTAGTCAACATTGTTGTACATGATGTTGACATGACACCATGTCATAAACTCCATAAACTTAATATATATAGACTATATATATATTCCAAATCTTGTGTCAGTTCGCTAGATTTCTCCCATTTTATTAGCTGTTATGTATGTCACCTCTAAACTTATGAATCAGTTCCAAATTTGCATAACAGTGGTCCTCTAAATTATTTTATCTTGTCACATCTGTAAGAACCAACTTCATTCCAAAAGATTAGAGGAGAATGAAACCATTTTCACCTTTTATGTCATAGCACAAAATAGTTTTTAGAGTAAGTTGTCACTGATCTAGTGAACTAAAAGAAAAAAGATTTTCTGTGAGCTTTCTTTCTCTTTAGTGTTAATCTCTGTACAAGACAGAATACATTTGCATAAAAATCTAAAGAGTAAATCTCAATATTAACAGTTAATGAAATGCTCATGATTAAAATTTTAATCCTGGAAAGTAATTAAATTTTCTTCTGAAATACTTTCTTGATTATTTCTTTCTATATCATCATTGGCAAAATACTTAGCAAATGTTCATGTTGTTTTAAAAATGTGCATCTCTAAGAAAGCTTGTCATCTTCGTTATTGAATATGCAGAGCCCAAAATGTTTTGCTTTCCACATATCTAAAAACATTTACATTGTCTCTGAAACAAAAAAAGAAAGAGATGATGTGATGGTTGATTTTATGTATCAAGTTGACTGTGCTGTAGGCATCCAGGTGTTCTCTAAAATTTTATTGTGGGTTTATCTGTACAGTTCTTTCGACATGAGAATTAATCTGTGAATGGGTAGACTATATAGAGTGATTGCTGTCCCATTAGTACAGTTTGGAACAGAAGAGATCAAAAATCAAAACACTTTTGAATAAGAGGGAATTCCTCTACTTCCTTGAGCTGAAATATCCTCTGTTCCCAGATCTAAAATCTGCCAGCTTTTCAGAATGGAATATTCACTCCTGTTACTTAGGACAATTAATCATGATTTTCTACTTGATTGGATTAAGATATTTTTGGAGAGGAGATTTTTTTGTGAGAGCATAAACTTCAGCAATGAATTGCCCCATTTATGAATTTATGGCCTTTTACGAAGTGGTGCCTTCCTGAAAGAAGGGGTTCATGAGGTGTGGCCTTGGAGACTGTTAGTAGTTCCTGGCCCCTTCCTCTAGATCCTTTCCCTCCCCGCTGCTTCTCAGATGCATGAATTGAGCATCTTTCCTCCCTTACACATTTTCATAGAGACATTTGTGCCTTGGAGCCAGCAGAACATGGACTAACCTGCCCAAAGCCATGAGCCGCAAGAAGGCTCTCCCCCTTTACAGTGTGTGCGTCAGGTATTTCATCCAGCTTTTGGAAAGCTGACAAATTCAGCTCTCCTGTTTCATGGGGTTTTACACTTGGACTGGAACTATTACATCAGTCCTCTGGGGCATCTAGCTTATCACTTAGTTATTTTGGGATGTTTTTAGCATCCATATTTTCTATAATCATATAAACTTATATCTTACTATCTGTCTATCTATTTTTGTATCTAATGCCTCTCTATCTAATATTATTTTGGCCAACATCTCAGAGCTGGGATTCTAACCCTAATTTCTTAGATAAAATCCTTCATTACTTCAGTTGTACTCTGCTCTGTAGATTTCCCTTTACTCTCCAAATTTTCCTTAAGTCATAATCATCTCTCTTCCTCACATACATGAGTTGCTTTAGTGGAGTGATACTGAAGTAGTGGTCCATGCCCGTACCACTCTGACCTCTCTGTACCTTGTCTGAAGTAACAAAGACTTCATCTTTAAAAAATTAGGAGTAGAGGTGGGCTGGGAATATAGCTCAGTGGAATAAGCGCCTGCCTAGCAAGCGCAGGGTCTTGAGTTCAATCCCCAGTACCGCCAAAAGAATAATAATAATAAAAATTAAAATTAAAAAATAAAAAATTAGGAGTGGAGTCCTAGCTCTGCGTTCTTGGCCAAAAAGCAAACTAGCAGGATTTCTTTTAACTCACTGAAGAAAGTCAGGATCATTTACTCGATAGGCATCAGTAATTCATTTAACCACTTATTGCGCAATGCAGGCAAATGTGCCATATAAAAATAATGTCTGTCAAACTACAAATAGCAACATCAATGAAAATAAAGAATGAAGGACAAGGGGACATGAAAATCTGTCTATATTTCTCATAAATATTGTGGAATCAGTATACATCTAGGGCAGAGAGAAGTGTAATAGGTAGAAGTTATTTAAAAGTTGCAAATTATCTTCCGAAACAAAAACATGAGATGTGCTTACTCTGAGATTTGAAAACTGAGGACTTTGCAATTTTGTAAACATTTCACTTGGAACTAATTGCCCAACATTTATTAATGGTTTGTTTTCATATTTTGATGTGTGAACTAGCTTATTAAACATGTGAATCTAATTAATTACTCTAGGCTCTCAAAGTCTGGATTTTTCTATTATTCTAAATATATGGTATCTTATTTTCTAATCACAATATACATGTGAAGATGCTAAAAAGTGCTCTCTGTAATGAAAAAACCAGTAATGCCAAACAGCATCAACAGTCACAAATAAAAAACCAAACACTAAATTATCAAAAAGTAGAAATTTTGCCTGCTATTAAAATAAATTGAAGAGCCAGTAGGATATAACATAAAACTTTTTAAAAAAGAACTGACAGCAATGAAAATGAATTGGAAAAAATATAATTCTAAAACAACACATATGGAGTAAAAATAGAAAAATATTTTATATAGGAAAAGAAAATAGAAAAAAATGTAAATGCATCGCTCATTTTGTTCTCTATTTTACAATGTCACATTCATCATGTAAGAAATCACAAGGTAAATATGATTAGGAAGAACTTATTATTATTAAATACTTTTCTTCTAACAAATGTTTACATATTTTCTTCTATTGAATCCTTCTAGTCAGTTTGTAAAATTCTTTTATGGACAAATTCAGACCACAGAACTTAGTTACAATGCTTTGAAAATGTAAATACCTGGATTAAAATTCAGGTATTCCTTCACTCTCCACGTTTACATCTCTACTACAATGTCCGTGGAAGCAAAAATGCGTATTGTTACAAAGATGCTCACAGGTTTTTATTTGCCCATTATAGTAAAAACATAATATTTCTCTAGTAATTTCTATTACTAATGGGAAAACAAAAAAGTTGAAGCGCATAAAGACAAAGAAAGAAACTTAAAAATGATTGATAACTCTAGTACAGGAATGTAAACGCTGGTACACATTCAGGAGGTAGTAAACATAACTTAAGGCTCCGATAAAGGCAGCATGGACTCGTCAGGTTTAGCGAACTGCAAGTCAGGACAGGCGCGCAGGTGAGCAGATGCATTTGGCACTAAGTGAAAGTGCTAATGTCCGCGATTCGCAGCAGTTTGGAGTTTTGCTGAAGTGCCTATTTGAATTACCCACGGTGATGTGTTGAATGAGTCACTTAGCCTTATAAATTATTTCAGTAATGCATTTATTGAATCATTAAGAATCCAAAGCGGTCACTTAAGAGCTTCATGTTTTACTGAATTTGTAAGAGAAATTGCATTCTATGATAGTATTGGGGCCTTTAAAGATTTATGAAATTAGCAGCTCAAGTCCCTCGAGGAGAACATCAGTGATCTACTAGTAATGAAATGCCGCTTCTTAGTATGGGGACTCTGAGCCCTCACTCGGTAGCAGGGAAATCAGGCCAGATCGCTTAATGAAGATAGTGGACTTCTGCTGATGCAGACAAAGAAAGAAACAAAAATTCATTTGAATAACGTGCAGTAGCTGAAAAAAAAAAAAACTCAACACTATTTTAGACTTACAAAATACCAGTGGGTTTGCATTTCATTCAGGATGCTACTCTGTATGCTGCTTTTCATTGGAGGAACAGTTTATGCCGGGAAGCTTATTTGTATTGTCATCGTTTATCATAACGAAATAAGTAATCTCATGACTTACATTAATATAAGTAATTCTGTTAATCCTCATGACAATCTCATCAGGTAGGTATTGATTATATTTGTTTATTTAGGTATTAAAAGTAAACCGAAACTTAGGAAACTGAGCCTCAGATATTTGACTTACAGAGAATCCGTTTGCCCATGCAGTGGTCATAAGGAACAGGTTGTATCAGCAAAGGGAAAGCTAATCTTAGAAATGAGGACGCTGAGCAGCTTCTTTAAAGACAACAACATGTAATGCATTAGCTATTGTCATTCTCCTAGTATTTTGTTATACAATTTCGTTTTACCTTTTTTCCATAAAATTAAAAAAAGAGAGAATGCTGCAACATGGTTCAAGTTGTACATCTAAGATCTGTGTATGAAATAAACATAAAATTATTAAAAAATCATTGACTACTGATAGCGACATGTAAAGTATGAGTTTTATATTAGATATCGGCAGCATGAACCCTAACTCCTCACTAGTGTAACTGCTGTTAGATCTTATACCTGGATATCCTCCCAAAGCCTCATGAACTCAGAGGAGGGTGGGGAAGGTGAGGGATCATCGGGGTGTGATGCTATGCAGTGGATTCGTCCACTGATTATAACTAAATGTGGTGCGGGGAGGGGAAGCCTAATAGGAGACGGTGGGTCACTGGGGGAGTGGCCTGGGTCTATCTCCCTCTCTACTCCCTTGATCTCTCTTTCTGCCTTCTACCACCAGGCCATGGCCTGTTTATGCTCCGACATGTCCCTCTGCCATGCTGCCCTGCCTTGGAGCCAGCCAACTGCGGACTGAAACCTCTACAAACTAAGCAAAAAGAAACCTTTGCTCCTTGTTGGTGTCCTATATTGTGTCCCGGAGAAGAGAAATGAAGAGAACTACATGGGAGATATGACTCAATAATGTTCTGGAGAAAAGGTTTTTACCGGGCAAGCCAAGTGACTTTTTGAGGGGGATATAAATGAGAACATGAATATTTCCTTTGAATATATTTTTTCATCCTTCAGAAATGGACTGTTCTACAAACATGAAGGAATGACAGACTATCATAGTAATCTGGAAATTTCGTGACCTTAGTAATTGTAGTGAGGAGTCCTAATGCACATTGCAAAATTGGTGAAAAGTCATTTCTTATAGCAGCAAACATTTTTGATTTTCCATGTAAGCACTGAGACAAAAATTTTGAAGAAAACACTCTAACTTCCTGTTGTTTCTTAATGTCCACACGGTTGTTAGACAAGTCATACTGTGCTTTTAGAAACGATTTCCATGCCTAGAAAATTGTAAGATAGACACAAAACTCAATTTTGCTTAAGCAACATTAATAATAACCCCATATTGATGTCTAAATGTACAAATTCCTGCCTTTATTAAATTGAAACTGCTTGGAAGCCTACTGTATGTCAGGGACCACTCTAAGAACTAGGGTAGCAAGAATAAATGAGTAATTTTAATCTAGTTTTATTATTGAAAAACTCCAGTAAAAAAAGAACACTTAATAACACTATAGATATAAATAAATTGAGAAAAGAGTCATCAACCAATGAATGTACAACAAACCAATACCTAGCTTCTTGAGAAGACTGATCAGCTAAAAAAATATTCTAAGAAGATTGACTGAGGATTAAAGTGGTGAAAGTAGGCATTTCAGAGTACATAAAAAGGGAAAAAATCTTTAAATACAACATAACAAAACTACTGTAAGAATATTAAGAAATATACAAATAATAAAAAATCAAGTTATATTAAATGATAAATTTATACAAAATTTACCATAGTGTATTCTTATTAGTTTAACCTTTGTTGAATCAGAACCATTTTTATTATGTTCAGTAAAATCCCTGTTTCTTGGTCTAAAGAAGTAAGTGGGTGGAGAGACCATCCAGAAAGATTGAGGATAATATTTGCCATTATTATCTCATTTAGCATAATTGCAGAATGGAATAAAGGTTCAGAGATGTCAAACTGTGAAGATTATTTTAAACTATTTTTAAATGTTTGGATTTTTCCTGACACCAACATATTTTCAGAGAAACTGGACCTTCATATTAATACTGATGATCTTGCTAACTCCTCACATTTTTTTTTTTTTTTTTTTTTTGCCCTTGTTGTATCCAGGGACTGGTGGTTGGGGGACTGGGATCTCTGTGTGGATTATTTCAATTAATTCTCAAAAGAATTCTATAAAATTTATGTAAATATTTTAGGAATTCTAAAAGTAATGAAACAGTAACTGTGCTATGCTTATTCATATGGATAGTTTCAGAAAAACAGATTGGTGCAAAGGTACCTTTGACTGTCCTGTGGACAATAATTTAAAGTGGGAGCAGACTAATGACACCTAGAGAAGTTATGAGGTTTTAACAATGTTACAGACAAAAGATGAAGGTGACCTCAAATAAGTAACCATTGCACACATGGAAACGATATAAAGTTTGAAAATATACACTGTGTAGCTATAACAAGCATCAAAATTAATTTGCATAAAATAGTTCAGAAACAAATATCCAGGCAGTAACTTGCATTCAGTGAGACATTTCTTGAGATTAAGAATGCTGGGGAGAACTGAGTTTAATATAAAGTTTGAGGTACCTCTAGAGTAAGTTTCTAGATTATTCTCAGTTTAGGATATGTTGAATATTAATTGAAATGCCCCTAAAGATTTTAAAAGTAACAAATTTGGATTACAAGAGACAAAACAGTATCTGGAGATACGCTTATAGGTCTGTGACTGTAATAAATAACTGACACAAGAAGAATAGATTGCATTATTAAAGGCCAACTCGTAGATAAAGGAAAGAGAGCATATGTCACCTACTGGAGGGACTGAAACATTTATAAGTGGTATAGAAAAGATAAAACGATCAGTCAAGAGCACAAGAAGAGCTAGCAGAGATGGTTCAGGAGGGAAAAAGATAATTTTGGAGATAAAGGCTTTATCACTAAATGTTATAAAAACTTATGGAATGAGGAGATTTTAAAAAATTACCACTTGGATTTCAGCAGATAAAACAAAGGTGATCTATGATTATGTTATTTACAGGAACTGCTGCTAAAAATGCAAATGAAGAGATAAAAGCCAAATGGCAGTGGTTGAAAGTCAATGAGAAACAGAAATTTGCACACGTCTTTAGGGATAATTCCTTCAAAAGGATTAGATATGAAGAGAAACGAGATAAGACAATAGGAAAAGAAGAGATTTTGGGGGGGAAATGGTGTCTTAGAGAAAAGACTTTATAACTGCCTACTGTTTGATATAAACCAGTAGGATCACCAAACATTTTAAGATACAAGTGGAGTCTTAAGGAATGTTGAAAATCTCAGGAGTGGCTGCCACAGGTACCGGTAATACTGACTTAGGGAAGCAGGGAAATATAACAAAATACCAGTTCACAGTTAATCAATACAGACATTGCCAGAGACTGTCTGACAGACAGGTGGGAAATATAGGCTAAAAGCTTATTCTTAACAGGAGAGGTAACCTTAGAAGTACAGACAAAAGATATCCTAAGGAAACAAATATTAATTGCGATTGTATCATTTCAGTAAAAATTTCTCAGTACATTCTAGAAGAAATGAGCAGTAATTCTGCGTAGAGTTTATTCAAAATTTTTTTTTTATTTCTTTGCTCTGACTCTAGGGAACATATAATTAAATTGTATGTGAAGAAGAAAATAGATAAGTGAAAACTGAAGCATCTTTTAAAATATTCTACTGACATTTGAACACGTATATCAGAGAATCGACATCTCAGAAAGAACAGATAACACACGAAAGGAGAGGTCTCTTTCATCCATCATCTATGACTGCAAGAAGCTCGGGCCTCTCAAACTCTTAGTTCCGAGTTGTGCTGGCGGCCAGCAGTCTCACTGAACAGTGCACAGCGGGTTTGGATTCATCATCAAGTGTATTTAAGAGAAACTTCTAAAATCCATTGGACATTCTGCAGAGGAGCACTGTGGAAAATGGGAAATTCTTTCTCTAAAGTTGAGGACAAGCATCCCGACACTGAAATGCTTACTTTTCAGTTACATCGCTTGCACAGGAAAATTTGGAGGATACGGAGTTTACATTCAGATTCAAGCATCGTAAAGGAATTAGTTTACGTTAGTGATGGTGAACTTTTTAGTCTTTCAATGATACAGTTACTGCAGCACATGTGTCACAGGTTTGGCACCAATGGTTTAGATTCTGGATTATGAATTTTTATTTTTCTGTTTTGTGACCCTCCCCCAACAATGACCTAGCTTAAGAGAACAATACATGGATAGAGTGATTCATGGTTAAGTTTGGTGAAAATGAGATATGTACTAAACTAATTGGTTTCCTTTATTTCATATTCTAGCCAAGATCAAACTATCAGTAATAAAAGGAAGACAGGAAGAGCATGTAAGTGAAGGTACATTTCCATTTCTAGCAGAAAAACAAACGGTGCACCAATTCTACGGATGATGGATCAGAATCACCCTAATAAATAAAGTAGAGCTTATTACTTATATAAAAACAGCCGTGTGTCCTTTGCACTTATTTGCACTTAAGATCCTATTTTTTAAATTAGTGATTATTGACAGGATACTGTTGGAAATCTTAACACTACAAAGGAATTTTAAGTGGGTGAAAAGAGTTGTGAATAATAAAATGCCTGAGTATTACATAAATCAGTAGATGTACTATTGTCTAAATTAATAATAATAGTAATAATAACACTCATAACTTACATGTAATATTCTGTCTTATGAACAATTGTATGTGTTTTTCATGAGCCATTACCACTCAAATACACTTTTAAAATAAAATTTATTTTATATTTAACAGAATAATTGGTAGTCACCATTATGAAAAATGAAAATGTCAAAGGACAATAGCACAATTATTATACAACCATGTTTGCATGGTCACAAAATTTACATGCATAAAAAAGTAAATGTGTCAAATAAAAATAATAGTTATTTGTTTGAAAATTCACATATTTGGTTTGCTGTAGTATTTACGATTTATTTAATATTTATTAAGGAATAAAAATAGAAAATAAAATAAAAGGACTAACCTCAAAGTTTGTTTTGTAAAATGAGCTGAGTCATGTAAAATTGCTTTTGTTTGTCTTTAAATTCTTTGCTAAAATTCAGAGGAATCAATTAGCCAATTAATACTAAACCGCATAAACAGTTAAATAGTTTTAAAATAACTCTTCAAATATTTCCAAGTCCAGAAAAGTTGTAATCTGTGGTTCACTGTGTTAACAGCCGAAGTAAATATGAAGGAAAGATGCTATGTGTATTGAAAATATCAAAAGGAAAGTTAATGAAATCAAGTTCCTTTACTCTTTGGCTAAATTTTAGCCTTTAAGAATCATGTCCATATATTTTCTCAGGAATGTTAACTTTTATGAATATATTAAAACCTACAAATAGCTTAACAAATTATGTGCATCTTAAACACATGTGTTTTGAACAATACCATGCACGAGCAGGAGTCACTATTCCCGGCTCCTTCTGGGGTCCAATATTCAGGTTGGTGCTACATTTTGGTCTATATACTTAAAGTTTTATTACTGAAAGTGCAGCATTAAAATATCCCTAACACCACAGAGATAAGGTGGCAAGTCCATCAGTCTCTAGCCTTTCTATTTATATATATATATATATATATATATATATATATATGCTACTTTCTATATGTAATATATTTATATTTATATTTCCTTGGGCATTACTGCAAATACCCACTAAATTACTAAATTTTTTTAGAACTTTCTTTAGCAGAATGTATTTCATTTAAAATTTATCATGAAGACACATGCAAGCATGAAAAAGCAGTGTCTTGAGAAATTTCTGAATCAATGGGTGATATGAAGAAAAAATAAATGACTTAAGGACTAAGCAGGAGAGAGACCAGTAGAGATAGAGGTGTGGAAAGAGGGCACACAGATCACACAGACCCACAGATCTCTCAGGGAGTAACTGGGTTGTAATGAGAAGGGATGGGAGAAAATAGAAAGTGGAAATGGCAAGGAAGATTTTCTAAGAAACACAGTTAAAGAATTTGGAATAATACATATCACAGTAGCCATTAAGGGTTTATCAAATATATACCAATGACTGTGCAAAATATTTTTGAATATAATATCTCTTACAGCAAATCGAAGATAACATTCTGTTTTACGGTGCCAAATTAAATGTCTAGAAACACTTGGTATTATTATTTTAAATAAAAAATGAAAATAAGACATCATAATTCACCCAAAATTCATACTTCCTTTCAGTTATGTAGCTGGCTTTGAACGCAGAGCTCAGATTTCTAAAACGGTGCTTTAAGCATTCTGATATGTTGTGTCAATTCAGGTCCCTGATCATACTATTGTCTGTCACTGTTTCTTACTATTTCTTTCCCTTTTCCATCCACTTCTAATGTCACCTCCCTTTTCCTTTCAGAAGCTGCAAACAACTTGGTAGGCAAACAAAAGTACTGGAAATAATGTAACCAGAAGATTGGAGATATTAGACGAGGCTAATGTTTCGTATAATATATGAAGCACTGTATGTGCAGCTCATTTATGCACGTCTATGTATATGAAGCTCTTTACATAACACCACAGTACAATCTTATTACATATAACTCTTTGACTGCTGTATATCTGGAAATAGATGTTTTATTTTTGCTGTGGTTTTTCTTATGCAACCCCAAAAGTAACATTAAATGCTATTTTCTTTATAACCTCTTTCATTTAAATAAGATACAGAATCTATTTTCTATATCTTCGTTCAGAGGTTATGGTTATTACCCTTAATTACTTCCCTGTGTGGCTTTAAATTGAAATTGCCTCTATAGTTACTTTCCCCTGAAATTTCTATGGTAAAGTTCAGCAGCTAAATGTGAGTGGCTTCTAGATGAAGACATTTGGTCAGGGCTGTAAGCAGGTTTATTTATATCTAATCACTAAGCAGGTAAAAAGATTTTAGCTTTGGAAAGTTTGAAAATTTAAAATAGCCCTGCCTTCTCTTTTTATTCATTTAGTTATGATTCAAGAAATTAATACTAACAAAAGTATTTAGAAATGTTTGATTTTTTTGTGACATAATGTTACCATAGTGATCCTGTTAGCTTTAAATAATTGATACACAGTTTTAAATGAAGTACCTAATTGTGTTTGCAATAGTTTCCTGAGACATTAATAACTGACTTTCAAAATATGCTTGCGTTGTAGTGGATACCACGTAATTACCTTACACATTTCTACTGAAATGAGGCACAAGAAGCATGGTGCCAACAAGGTCATAACTCACAAGGAACATGAAAACATTTCAGGACAGCACAATCCAGACAGGGTAAGAAAAACTGTAGATGCTGCCTTCACATGGCCAAAGTATGCAATAATAATTTTTCACAGACACTCTCCATTGGAAAACTTACACTGATTTTTGCATACAAGTCTAATTATTCTTCCTGTTCATTCATTAGGCTACGTTCTCCGTGTTGAACACCAGAAGAGTGTGAAAATAGAGATTTTAGTAACTGCAGTTCCATTTGCCAAGTTTTACCACGAACAACCAGATTTACTTTTAAAAATCAGTCATTTACTTGTAAAGTTCATTGTCCTCATTTTATTTACTCAAAAACTTTACTTGCTAAATGCTAAATAATCCAAAGTTTGTAAGCTATGCAATTTTTTAAAATCTTTATTGCATGCATCAATTTTCATAGAAATCTGTGTATATCTCTTAGTGAATAGCAAGTGTATCTGCTTAAAAATGACTGAATTTTCATATTTAGTATCATAATATTTTCACTGAAAGTTGAGTGTACAACTCATTGAAACTGATAGGAATTTTTATATGAAAGTAGGAGGAGGTAGTGGAGTATTAGTTGATTGTAAAGCACTGATTCATTATTCAACTTTTCTTTTAAAAGGAGGACAATTTGAAATATGTTTGAACAGAGATAATTGGATTAACAACATAGAACCAGTGGTAAAATTAGGACTCTCTTCTTGAACTTACTCTTGAAAAATATAGACCTATAAAACTCTATGTTTATGTAGAAACAGAAGCATGTGCTTTTAAATTACAACAAAGGTAACACTACATAAAATAATTATCTCTAATGTTATGAGAACTATTCATTGGAAAATTGGCTCAATTTGTTATACAATTTTTAATGCCTAGGGACAAACTCTGGATCATGACTACTCTAAAATGTCTGATTCTGGGTACATTAATGCATCCTAGATTTTTATTTTTGTGAATGTTTTTAGAGTATGCATCAATTATTAGGAGTTTCAATAATCCAATATATATAAATATAGTAGAGCAATTCCATTTCTTGTACATATTTCCTAGAAATATGGCCATCATTATCATTCAGCAATATCTTTAATAATGATTTGTAAGTAACATATAAGACATTTGAGAAAATTTTTATGCAACATAATATTAAGCCTATACATCAGACACTACAGTCTTAGTTAAAAGAACATTTTAGTTTTCAAAGATTAATGACTTCTCAAATTAGATTGCTCGAGATACCAAATCACCTATCAAAACTAGAATGAAATGATACTTATATATGCATAGTGAAATGTATTCCTAACATCAGGAAATTTTGGTTAGCATAATAGGAAAAATAATTAGATACAGTTATATTTAATAAAATATACTATTCAAATCTATTGAACAGCATTATAAATCAAAGTAAACTATAAATATATTAGGAGATTAAGTGACTTGACTTAGGAAATGATCTTAATTTTAATATTTAATTTTTAAAAATTCATGTACAAATTTAACAGCTTAATTTAAAAAGAATAGACTGACATTGAGAGCGTGTAGGTAAATATCCAAATTACAATGAATAGTAAATATTACTTTGAGTAAGTTAATTTACATATAGAAAAACATCTCCATGATGTTTGTAAATGATCTCTCTCTCTCTTTCTCTGTGTATCACAATGGCACCCAATGACTTATAATTCACTCATTAATTATAATAATAAATAATTATATGAATGGAAATATATAGCAGGAACATGGGGTTTTCATGAGTTGTGGACAACACCATAGTTTTTATTTCTGATTCACTTGTAATATAAATTATTATTGAATTATTTGAAAGTTGTTTTTATCATTCTATGTATTAGATTATGTTTTATAACAATTTTCTTCTTCCCTCCCATTTGAGTAGTATTGTACCATTTTCATATGCTATGGAAACCTCCCCTTTGTGAGATGCTTTGACATGTGCATGGGGAGCTAGGTCTAGAATACTTCTAATAGTGGTAAAGCTGAAAATAAAGGATCCACCATCCAGAACATGACCTGCAACAACTGAGGTACATCATTGTAATGCATTTTCTTTAAAATATCTGTCTAGTGATTTTAATCATTTTAGCAATATTTATAATGGAAAATGTTATTTTGCAGGAAATTCAAACTCAGGAGCCCGAATACATGACCACTGAGTATGCTTCCATGAAGTCCTTAATAGTAGGGATTTGGGGCTGTGAGAAAACTGCGACTATTTATTTAGCCAAATGTTTTCAAAAAGTTAAGAGTCAACTTTGGCTATATATAACACAGATAACTTCATCTTCCATGCAGAAAGGATGAAGAACTATTGATTTCTTCACTAAGAATCTACCAAGAGCATAGAAGTGATCATTATTTTGTGTATATTTCATTGGGATATGTTAACTATGTTAACTAATGTAACTCAAATAATTAAATTAAGTTGAATAATGAATCTTGATTCTTCTACAACATTAGTTTTTTCAGATGAGCTAAAAGCTAATCAGAATACCAAAGAGAAAATAACAAGCAATATTGCCATCCAATGGTGAAACTGTAATATTCAAGGCACATAAAAGTATAAAAGTGGAGGTATCTGACTGTTTCAAAATTACTAGAATTATCTTCTGGCTACCTACATTTTCTGGTAAACATATGCAGAATATGTGCATGTTGGGAGCGTGGTGAGTACAAACATAAAGTAAAAAAAATTCATGAAGGGCAGAGATTTCACCCCTTTAAGGCACAAAACACAAGAAGCTTTATTTCTATTATTTACTAAAACAGTAGAAGCATGGGTGCTTCAAGGCATATTCAAACCCTCATTTTAATTATTTACTTTATATTATAGTTAGCAAGTATTTTCCTTCCACAGTCAGGTAAGGATCTCCTTGAACTTTATCTTCTCCTAAAAGGTTTCAGAAAAAATTTTTGTCTCTCCCAAACTCAAAGAAACCTTATACTTGCAACGTTCTTTATCATTATTTTATTTACCTTAGAATCACTGATCTATTTAACTCAATTGAGAAAATAATGTATTTTGTTTATTTGTACTGATCATAATTAGTAGCACTTATCATAAAATTAACTAAGTTGAATATAGTGCAAAAGCCTTAAATTCTGAATGTCTATAGGATGAATCCACATATTCATACATAACTGACTGTATGTTACTTGTGAGATGCATTTATCTCACTTATGAAATTCAGAGAATGAGTTTAAAACTCCTAAAATACAGACATCACTGCCATGTTGAAAACCAAGGGTATATAATGATGATATATAAATTTATTATAATTAACAGGCAGTCAAGTTGGTGAAACACATGTGGTAAAACCTGTTTTAGGAAAGGTATTCAATAAAGAATAGTTGACAAAGGCAAAATGCTGTCCAGAATGGTCATCATGATTCAGGCTGCCATAGTGGACTTTCATTCTGAAATCTGAAACCTCAGATTTATAAATGTAGATAAGAAATATACTTTGATATTTTAGAATTTAATTAGCAAATGGAGGAGTTAAATTGTATGTGTATAATATTTTTATGCAATTTGCTTTTAGCTATTCAAAAAGAGTCAAAAGCATCGAGTCAGTAGCTTTCCAGTTAGGTACTGGGCATGCAGGAGTAAACGATACAGATCCACTCAGTGAAAACAGAGTAAAGAGCAGTGGTTATTGAACATATAATTACTATTGCAATAAATTGTATGGACATGAAGGTTGGAGGGCAACAATGAGAAGGCTTGGACTATTATTCGAAATTTTGGGAATGCCATTTGGAAGAAGCTATGGCATGGGGATGAAGAATAGTTAACCAGGTGATAAATTTAGGGGGTTCAGAGGAGAGTTTCAAGGGAAACAAACAACTTGAAAAGCTGTTTCAAAGCAGGAAAGGGTGCCTGCAGCTGTTGAAAGTTTTAAGGACTCATTGGGTTAAGAGGGAGACACAACATGAAATTGGGAAGCTAGGCTGGGACTATAAGCAGTACCAAAGTGTTGAGACTTATATTTGGGTTCCATTTGCATGGGTTCTGCCTCAAGAGTTTTCATATCCTCCAATGGAGGGAAAATATTGAAAGAAAATTGTGCCAGATATGTGAAGACTTTTATGTTAGCAATAGAGTATAATAACGATCACATACAATTTACATTGCATTGGGTATATTACAATTAATTGAAAATGATTTAAATTATATTACTATATCATTTACATGCAAATACTGTAACACTTTATTTAAGGGACCTGAGAATATGCACACTTTGATGTCTATGAGAACCAAAAGCCACATGAATATTAAAGAACAAGGGATGTTAGAGGGCGAAAGTATTAGGAAACATAATGAAATCAGAAAAATCAACATATTTATTTAAAGACAGGAAACAATGTTTTAGCCACAGGTAAACCAGGCTATCCATGCACAGTATTTATAAAGAATCTACAAAGAGCCTGCCAGAATTAATGTACAAGATTAGGTTGGAAGATTTAAGGTCTCTTTTCAGTTGTATTTCTGGATATGCAAAAATTTGTACAGAAAGTCCAAAGAACCAAAAAGCCAAAATTATTTCAAAAGGAAATGATGCACATTGCCTGATTTTAGTGCTTACTAGAAAGCTACAGTGATCCTGGTGAGCCAAGACTCAATGTTTTGCTTGAGAGACAGCCCCATGCCCATTTGGTTGGTTGATTTTAGGTGTGTTGACTTTGCTCTTGCTCCAGAGATGAAACCCCATAGTTGCGCGTATATTTCAATACACTCAGTCTCCAGCGTGGCTCCCCAGGGGCCAACTCCAAGTTAAGGTTTTAATGTGTAAATTATTTCCTATTGAGCAATGCATGAAATACTGTTAATAGAATGGAGAAGTAGCTAAGGTAAATTCCCAAACATTTTATTTTCAACCCCTGAAGTGAGGTCACAATATTATCTCTCCTGAGGTAAATTATTTGTCCTTCAATGCCGCCATTTCCAGTTAAGGTCAGTGACTCCAGTGAGAATGTTGCTGGTCTTCTACCAGTCTCTTGCTCTTTCTTTTTCAGTTGATTTGAAGTTGTGAAGCACTGTCTTGCTTCAAACACCTATGGCTGACTATACATGGAGATGTTTATAAATCAAGTCAATAGAGCAGATTATGGAGCCAAGAGGTAGAAATAAAAGAGAGTTTTATGACATTATTTTCACCCTGAGTATGGCTTTCTACCTCAAGACAGATTATTCCCTGATGCTTTAGTTTCTCTAAGTTATGTGAACCAATATACTTTGCTTAAAAACTGATAAAAAAAGATTCAGAGAATTATTTTTAAAAGTTTCCAAGAAGCATTTTGAAAATTACCCAGTAGAGGATTGTCTCTGACTTCTGGGTCTTGCAACCACATTTCTGAAAGTGAAGAAATGAAACTTTAGCCTGATCATGAAGGAGTTTATATGTATGTTTATTTCACTATTAAGCTAAGATGAAGATGGTGAAATTCATGGAAAAATATCTCGTATACATTCATCAACCTGTTAAAGTTACTAGATGTCAATATGTTATCAATATAATTTAACATAAATAATTTAAATATTATCCATGCAAACTGTGCAGTCCAATTCCCAGTCCCTTCTCCAGAGAGATAACCATCATGGTAAAGTTGCTCTTTGTCTTTCCTTTCCATGGCTTTAAAATTACTACAAAAAGATTGAGTCTGTTCAAAGCAAATATACATGTATATATAATTTTAGTGTATTTCAATCAATATTATATTTAACATGAATTTTACTTTTAAATGCTGTAGAATTCCATCTTACAACTATTTTCCAATGTAGGAGCATTTAACAAATGTATCTTTTCAAAATTCCTTTGTCTTTTTCAGGTAGTTGCATCACTTGTAATCAGTGTAAGAGCTGAACTTTAAAAAGCCCAGTCTCAGAGTGTTTCTTCTGATTAAAGAGGTAAGTCTTGTTTTAAAACTTACTTGTAGTTGTGGTTATATTAGCAATTATTATTGACATTTTGTTTTGGACTTTAGGTTTTTCACACATTGCTTTCTTTTTCATCTCCCATAACTTCTTTATGATTAACTAATTTTTCATTTTCCCTTCCCTAAGAAAATACTTCCATTACTGTATTTATTATTCTAGTAAATTACATCTAAGTGTTAACATTTATGTCTCTTTTGTCATGAAAGCAAGTATTCTAGAACACAAGTTTTAATGGTCATATCAGAATTTTATTCTCATATATCTAAGTGATTTTCGGTATTCCTAGTGGCCAGATCTTCACTGTGAAATGGCTCACATTTAGAGAAGCTTGCCTGAGAAAGCCATCTGTCTTCTTCATACTGGGTTATACATGGGAAACTGAACAACTTGATAGAAAAACTAATAGAAAAACCGTTGCCAAGATTTTGTGTGTTACTATGTCTGTGTGTGTTAAATGTGTAAATATAGGACACACTCCCATACATGGAGTTACATGTCAAAGAGAACATTTTAAATATTACAAAAGAACAAGCATATCTGAAATAAGGGACACATGAAGCTTACCAATTTAGGTCCTTCTAAGCTACTGTCTCGGAAATGCTGCAGAAGAAATCTGCTGTCTACAGTCTTATTTTGTATCCATATATTTTCCTAATATGAATAGACAGAATTATGCTCATACAAGTTTAAAATTTCTGTATGGGACCAATATGGTCAAGTGAAAATATCACAGGTTTTCAAAACTAACCTTGCTATAATGCAATTTATCCATCCCTTTATATTGACAGTATTTCACAAAGGAAATTTTCCACATTTGGTCCAAAAGCATCAGCTCACACAAAAGGATCATCTGTAGGTGTTTGGTAAAATACAAATGTGATATATAAAATGGTTCTGTCAGTCAAGTAGCATGGCAGTTCCCTATTAGTACATGCAGGCTCTTTGAACTTGTTTTATCACCGAAGATTTGCACTTGGAACAACTATGCACAAATATTAAGCAGGTTCCTGTGTAATAGTCATTTTAAATCTACTTGGCATCACCTACAGTGTGCTTTTATGAATAATATTAGACTCTTCAATCCAACCCTTTGTGCCAACATGTTTATTCCTTAAACCAATGCCTCAGAAATAATGTGCTTTTTTAGACTTTGAAAGAGAAAAGGGAGAATAGGCCGTGTACTCTGGAATCTATTTTGTCCATTTACTTGTTATGTAGACATTTTCCCAAATACAGAGAAAGCAAAAGAAAGTTGACTTTATCCATGAGAGAGAGGTCATAATTCCAAAGAGACAAAACATGGAAAAATACCAGTGTCTGGAGAGCTAAACAAGACACTATGAAACCAGGCCAAAAAGAAAAGATGAAAGAGATTTCCATTGGATGAATTAAGGCTTACACTTCAGTGGACTCCTGGACACTGGGTAAATAGAAGAGGAGGTGTATAGATCATGGTCGAAGCCTGCATAATGACCACTATGTAACTGCCTTCTCTTGGATTATGTTTAAGCAAATAAGAAGACAAAGCACTTAGCTCTCCTATACATGCACAGCATAGCTCTAGAACATCAAGATTCAAGAAATGAGAGTACATCAAATTAGAAATCTGTGTACTAAAGGAAATAGAGTGAAGAGACAATCCATGGAATGGGAAAATCTTTTCTACCTATCTGCTTGTTTTGGTTGATACATTGGGTCAATTTGAGAAATTTAGAAGTTAACTAATGACTCAGCATAGATCCAGGGTCCTTACTTTGTAAACATTCTTATCCTGTGCAAGAGGAGGGCAAGGAGATTGTGTGCGTGGTACACCTGCCCTGGGTGACAGGGTAGACTGCTTACAACATAAGGAGGAAAGTAGACTTGTTTGCCCCTCCTTTTGCTCTCAGTGTTTCTTTTGTCTTCTGCCTTGAGGTTTTTCCCCTGTGCCCTGCCACCCTGCCTTGGAGCCAGCTGATTGTGGACTAAAACCTCCATAAACTGTAAGCTAAGTAAACCTTTCCTTCAATTTTGGGTGTTGGATATTTTGCTTCATCAATGACAGAAAAGTAACAAAGACACTTTTGATAGAAGATTAATATCCAAAATACATAAAGAACTCCAGAAATATTAACATCCCAAAGGACCAAATAAAAAGTAAACTAATGAGGCAAATAGACACTTCTTGGAAGAAGAAGTACAAATGTCCAAAAAGTATATGAAAAATGTTCAGTATCTCCAGCCGTCAGATATGTGTAAGTCAAAATTACTGTGGGATTCCAGTTTAACCCAGTCAGAATGATTCTTATTAAAAACACCAAAAAAAAAAAAAAAAACCCATTAATCATCTCGGAAAAAAGGAATCCTTCTACGTTGTTGATGGGAATTAAACTAACACAACCACTTAAAACCAACTATTTAAAACAGTCTGGAAATTCCTCAAACAATTCCTCAATGTACAAAATATCATTTAATCCAGCTGTACCACTCAAGCATGTTTGCAAAAGGATGAAAGACTGTATACTATAGTGATACATGTTCACAGTAGTACCATTCACAATAGCTAAGATTAGAAACAGCCTACATTCCGGTCAACAGATGAATGAATAGAGAAAATGTATAAGTACACAATGGAATATTATTCAGCCAAACAGAAGAATGAATCACAGTATTTATAAGAAAATGAGTGGAAGTAGAAGCCGTGATATTTAAATGAGATTAGCCAGACTCAGTTAAGTAGCTCATGGTTTCTCTTATGTATGAAACACTGAGTGAGTAGAAGAGGAGGTGTACAGAACATGGCTGAAGTCTGCATGATTAACACCATGCTTAAAGCAAGTAGGAGGACAGAGAACTTATCTCTGTCCTAAGCACTAAAATACTAAAGTAAAATAGGATAAAATTAAAGTAAAATAAAATCACAGAAAACCAGGAGTTAGACTTTTGGACAACAGACTAGAACTACTAAAAGGGGGAAGCAATGCATGCTGGGATGGCAAAAGTTTGGGAGATGCCAAATGCATGCACCAACCTCCCAAACCAAATCCCAGCATTCTCCAGCACTAACCAAAGACAAAAACAAAAATAAAAACAAAACAGAACAAAGCACCTTATTTGAAACAGTGTGATTGCTTCATTTGAAATGTTTCAGAGGTTTCTTTTAGAAACATAAGCGGCATATTTTTTTGAGTCAAGAAATATCTATTTGAGTGCCTACTATATATGGTTTTAGGTGCCTGGAATTTGTCAGTTAAAAAGTAAAAAGGCACCAAGCCTAACATTCTTACAGGGGATACACTAGTTGGAGATATCAGACCATAGAGGACACATAAGTACCGGGAAATTATAAAATAAAAACATGACTGAGAAACACACAGCCTTTTAAAGAAGGTAGCACACAGGAAACACAGACTCCAGTCAAGGCGAAAGAATGGGTGGGCATCACATATTTGAGCTAAGATTTGAAGACATAGGGGATGAGCCAAGGGACTAGTTTTCTACAAAGAGCATTCTGGGCAACTGTCACAAAGAGAAAGTGTACACAGTGATATGCTGGGTACATTTAATAACAAAGTCATGTGTCCTTGAAGTCAAATGAGTTGTAAGGACCGATACCAGTTTTAGAGATGGAAGAGATGGTACTATGTGGAGCCTGTGTATGCACTTTAACTGTTGGTCTGAATAAAATGAGAATAGTTGGAAAGCTTTAAATGTATCTCTCAGGTAGATGTAATGTCCTGCAATAAAATTACTAGGGCTTCCTCATCCCATTAATGTTTTAATCAAATATTTAAAATTTCCTCATCAGAATCACCATTTTGGCAGAGTTCAGTCTTCTCAGTGATGGACTCTGCTTCTACCCTTGCCTTAAATTCTTCCCATTTCTACCTAAATACTTATATTTGAGGAGGATCATCTGTCCTTGAGGTCAGAATCTATTAGAGGATTCTTGTTGACTTGCTATTTTGATGACTGAGTTTAACTTCTTTCTTTTAAACAGATACATTGAAAACATGCTTTAAAAGAATGAGAACCCCATTTTCTATCAGTGTACCAGTTAGGATCTTACTGACATTAGGAACTAGGATATATCCCTAGAATCTTACCTGTGATATGGTAAGATCACTAGCCCTAAGATTTCTTCTTTATTTTCTTCTTCATGGTCCACCATATTCTCAAGTACTTTCTTTAGCTCATTATATAAAAACAAAGAAACAAACCCTAAAATAGGAATGTGTAAAACCCTACTGGATCTCTCTCAGTCTGGCATGTCTGGGATTTTCTCAATTTGCAGAGTTCTTTAGGAAAAAAACACTAACTCAATGATGGCCAGTATATGCCTACTTCTGAATTCAAGCACACACAGATATAATTTTTATCCAAATATATGGACATTCTCAAGAGTTTGAACGATGTTATTTTCAAATTTGATGGAAATAATTTATTTTCCTCAACCTAGAAATCTGGCCTATCCTGTTCTTTATTTCAAACTGGCATTAACTGCTTTTAACTTTCAAGTTATTGTTGCAAGTATGTGAAGGCATGCATTCTTCCCATTGTCCAGTGCATTGTGGACTTGTACAAAATGCTCATGTTCTGATTTGTCTCTAATATAATGTCATATGATTTGAACAAATCTAATATAAACTATGGATGTGTGACTCATGCTCACTAAAATGTAAGGTGTGTTCATAATGGAGGTATATCCTATAGGATAATAGGATAGGATAATATACCTTGAATAAGTTACAAAGATTATATTTCAAGGCTTAGCTCAGACACACAAATTTGGACTCAAATATATTGTGGGATCAGTTAGAAAATATGGCAGCAACTATCAGAAATAGATTTGGTTTTAAGTTAACAATCAAGTAATATGAAAAACATGATTCTAGTTAATAACAACATAATATTACTTTACTCCTAACTGTAACTTGAAAACATTGTTAATGAAGTAGCCTGATTACATAATACAGACTAAATAAATCTGAGAATTTCCAATATCCTGGCTGCATTTTAATGTGAAGAATCAATTTTCTCTATATCTCATCCAATAAACACTTCTTTACCCTTATTTTCCCTTTACTAAGTAATTTATATCTTTTTGGCATTTTCAAAATAAAGTAATGGGAGATGTTCTATTTTTGAATAGTATTTTTTGGACTTTAAGAATATGGAAAATTTCAGAAAAATAATTATACAATATGGAGATGGAGTCTCTGATAACATCCAAAGAATTGCTGCCATAATTTGTTACCTAGAATTTTGTCATCAATTGAAAATCAATCCAGCATTCAGAAAAAATACAAAGAACAAATATAATCTTTCAGAGTATCTACTTGAAGAAAAACACACATTATAATTTGCCAATTTGCTAGAGAATAAAATATTTCTAATAAAAAATAAGCTCATTTTCTTCCTTCAGAAATTACTTCCTAATGTGTGCATGCAAGGTGAGGATGACGGGGAGCAGAACACTTCACACCCTTGCGAAATACTGCTTGGAACTAGCCCATAGTATCAAGAGAACTGTGAAGGTGATCTCTGGGTAGATTCAGATCTCTACAAGGACACACTCTGTAATCATCAGAGAGCACTGTAAAATGCTTCAAAACTTGTTAAATCAAGGAATAATTCTAGCTGGATACCCTTTATCTTTTCAAGATTGATTACTAGTGGACAAGACCTGCAGGCTGCCAGAAAATGATCATTTCTGAGATGTAAAGATAAGACATTAAATACTTACAGGCTCTTCTCAGCATGTGGTTAAGTTAATCATACCTACCTCAAGGTTTAAAAGTAAGCCATGTGATTTTAATGTTACACCATGTTCTAAAATGTTAAGATCAAATTTCTATGAATGCAATGAAAGGTCTAATTCTGAATTACATAAAAACTACAGTTCAGGAAATATAATGGTATAGTTACTTTTGTATGTAAGACAGAATTCTGAATTTTAATGTAAATGTGTAACTTGCAAATCTGCATCATTATTTTTATAAGTCATAAAAATAATATATTTAGTACTACTAGTTTAAATTTTTAAAAATCAAATATGGGCAAATAGCTCACAAATGAAATATCAAAATTCATAGAAAAGGCTCTCATCAGCAATGTCTACAGCATTTAAAGCTTAGAAAAATCATACTTTACTACGTATGCACTGCACAGAATATGTTATGCTTGAATTTTACAAATCCATGTCTGGTATTTCCTTTTATCCCCCAAGATCCTAGATAAATCCATAGATGGAAAACACATTTACTGGAATCATTTTTCTATTTTTCCACTCAACAATGTTATATTTACTTACAAATGTATCTTTTGTGATACTGTACTTTTAGTAGGAACTTTTGCTTTGGAAAGTAATTATCTGCCCTGCGCCTTCATATTTGCAGTACAGACGAGTAGAATTAGGATGAGACTTTACTTCTAAACTCCCTCATAGCGATTAGAGTTTTGTCGTATGAGAGTAGGATTTAAAATTGCATCTACAGTTAGCACACTGCTAACCAAAGTAGACAGCAAGTACTGGCAGTATTTAATTAGCCCTTTACCTAAGTATGCTCTTTACAAATGTCCTTCGGTTTCTCCTTCTCAGAGTAGAAATTCCTTCAAACACTTGCCTTGAAAACAGGACTTGAATTTCTAGCCATAATTCTCCTGCTGTGGGATCTGAAATAAAAGACATCCTTAATCTTCCCTATTCTCCTTTCCTCATCAGAAAAATAGAAAAATAAACTAAGTGATTTCTGCCTCTGAAACTGAAAGTAATAAAGAACTTGAAATATGTTTATTACTCTGTTCAGTACATGTTTATCCTTTTGCCAAGAAAATAACTATGCTCCAGATTTGAAATTAAGTGAATATTTTATACATATCAAAAGGGATAGTCACAGAAAATCTTAGACAAATAAGAAAAATCCAAAGTGGTAGAAAATAGGTAAGCCTAAACAAACATTGAAAAGGTTTTGACATCTGAGAAATCTGTGTAATGTGCAGAGAATACTATTATTCTCAGAATGAATTGCTTGTGTTGTGTATGTGTCAAATGTCATGCGAAGTTGTTTGAAGCTCTTTTGTATCTATTGCCTAAAATGATTTACTACAGTCTGGAGCTCATTTATATTTTTAAAATCTATAGTATATTTGAGCTAATGTGATATTATATGAAATGAATTTTAAAAGTCACATTTTTACTTTTTACTTAGGTATGGAGGAACATCTGGTCTAACTGCCATAATTTATTTTCATACTAATGCAACTTTATGGAGTAAGTATATTATAAAATAAGTTTTGGCAGTTGATTTAACACCTAATCATTTAGACCTTGTGATTTCACACAAGCCTAAAGAACGTGACGAATGCAGGCATCAATAAAGAGGCAATTGGTAAAGGTCAACAATAACTGCACATTTGCCAATGCCAAGTATTATATTCTCTTCGTAGTAATTTTTGAAATTACCCTTCACTTTGCTACTGGTATCAGCAGAGTACAGGTCTATATTTTATGTTCGTTTCACCAACATCCTTTTCAATCTTCTGCTTCAAATAGTTTCCACTTCATTTAGTACATTTTCACATATCAACTTTCTTAACTCATTTCCTGATGATGCTTCACAAATAAGAACCCACAATATAGAAGAAGCAAGTCTTCTATTTCTTCGTCTAAATTAAAGGGTTTTTCCACTGGTTATATCTGCTCCCTCATTCCTCTGAGGCAAGCTGACTCTTCACCAAGTGTCTCAGCAGAGGCCCTGGGTAGAAAAAGATGATAGTTACCTGACCGCAGAGTGGGAGCCCCGCCTCACCCGTTTCAATACAATTAATTATTCACAAGGGCAGTAACCCTGAGCCTAACTTGTGACATGAAAACCTTCCCATGAGGCACCGAAGAAACAGCCTGGGCTATATCAATTCCTAATCTCTAGTGGTTCTTAAAAATCTATACAATACATTAAATCATATGTAATTAATTAGCCTTCCCTGCTTGTTATCTATTTATATCTTCAGGTTCCTAATTAACACAACTGATGTGAAAAGACTTATAAAGAATCTCTCAGTAAAAGATCTTATAGAAGGAAGGATTTAAGGGTACTGATCACTGCTTTGTGTTGCCATATCCTGCCTCCTGTCGTCATGCTCATCACACAATATCCTCCCGTTCCCCTTGGACACCACATTCCCCATTTCCACTGAGGTTTGTATGAATACCACTACCTCTGCATGGTGTGTTCTGGCTCCTCCCCTGCCTTTGGTTACTCAATGTTTAGGTGTCAACCTATGTAACTTTTAAATGGAAATCTCTAAACGATTTGACTATTTGGAATATCCCACCTTCCGAACTCTCATACAACAGATGTGAGGCTTGTTTAGTTCTTAATACACTTAAAGTTATACACGTAGCCATAAATATGTGCAGATTATAGTAGGTTATAAAGTTCAGTAACTGTTATTGTTGCAGAGACTGCTCCATAATAAGTCACGAAGAATAGCTAAATTAAAATTGGTACTAGGTTATAGTACTGATATAGCAGGTTATAGTACTAATAAATGCCTGGAAGAAAATGGTCATCACTTTGAGCATCTTTTGTAACTGTAGCAACCAAAGAAAACTTGTATTGATCAAAGGATGTTTCAATAAATTTAGTGTTAAAATATTTATATGAGTTTTTCTTTCCTTTTTGTATACATTTTTGGTGGAGTGTGAGTTTGTCTATGTGTGAGTGTGTGTGTGTCTGTGATTATGTGTTTAACTTTCTTTCCCACTCAGTTGGAAAATTTTCATATCTATACCTGTCACCTAGTAGCACTTCACAGATATGTTTAAACTAACCTCTAACCCTGATATAACTCAACATTTAAAAATACGATAGTTATGACATTCTAAAAGGAAAACTACCAAATAAGGGATATGTGTCCCTATTTGGTAGGTCACAAGTTCTTTACTTGTTTATCCTAATTTCTCTTAATTGAAGTGTCATTAATAAAGGAAATAATTTTAAGAGATAATAAGGAAAATAAAATATACATGGTCTAAATTTTGACTCTACGTTCCAAATGATTTTCATTACAAAATAATACAAATTCTAACATGAGTCTAGATTTCCTCAACATTTAATGAATATCAACCAATCTTGTGAGTAATAAATATATATAATGGAAAATTCTATTCAAATACATAGAAATTGTTATCTTCAACCATTCTTATTTTGAGAATTAAATACATATATATTTTAATGCTATTCAAATATATTAAAATTATTATTCTAAGTGGAACATAGGACTGTCCTCGATAGTATTTTAGATTCATTGATAACTAAGAATAATACCTTACTAGGTAGCTTTGAAATTATATCATCTAGGGGATGGGGATATAGCTCAGTGGAGTAAGCACTTGCCTGAAATTATATCATCCAAAGACTTTCTGGTCTTCACCTTTGTGTTGACTTGCTTTAAATAAAAATTTTAATGAGATAATTGAAATGCTTATTGTAGGGAGGATATTGCAGAAAGAATTTATGCAGCCAATTTCCTTAAAAGCAAATTGTCCTCTGTAGTAAGAGGTGTTACAATGAGTTGTTGGAATTTCTAACATTAAAAATGAAAGTGATGTGGCACCAGGCTAAACACTAAGGCAGCAGAGAGTTTTAAACCCCATTAGACGGTAATACCTTTCGCAGCACGGTGCAAGTATTTTATTTCCATTATAATCCTCAACTATTCACTGTGTAGGGCGGGATTTTGCAAAGTGAAAGTTCAGTCACTGTTATTGTTGTAGAGACTGCTCCACAATGAGTCACGAAGAATAGCTAAATTAAAGTCAGGAAAAATTTCTAGAGCTATAGCTATCCTGTGTGTTGCAATGAACATCAAGAGACTTCCAAAGAATGCCTAGACTAAGAATTGTCCTGCTGGTAAAATGTCGCTATGCAGCTATTCAGGAAGTAATAGACTGACTTAATCTGGCGTAAGTGTGAATTCAGGAATATAAAGCATCAAACTTACGATCTGCTATCACAAATTTTAAAGCAATAATCACAGCTAAAGGGAATAGTGTTACTAGCTGTCTTTGAAATTGTATCATCGAAGGGCTTTGCTATCTTCATCTTTGTATTTACATTCTTTAAGTAACATTTTTAGTGAGATAAGCTGAAACTCTCATGGTGGGGAGGAATTTTCAGAAAGAATTTATGCAGCCAAGAAAAGTGGAAACCGGATAGGTTTTTTTTCTTGCCCAAGCCAAGCGCCAGCTGTCTTCACATTTTCACATTTCAAAGGCATTTTTCATTTAGTCTTTTTAGCATTTAATTACATATTTATTCTTAATAGTAACTCCAGCGCTACCTGCGAAGTGGGACTATATGTTGGAAAACACTATCTGCCTTGCAACCTGTCCATGAAAGTGACCTTTAAGCCTTTTCTTGTCTGCTCCCGCATTCCCAAGCAGAAGGCTGAAGGAGAGGAACGAATTCTGACGTATTTTTCCATCAGCATGAGATTCAGGCAAGCAGTCATGTGAATTCAAGCCTGAAAGAGCAGCAGGACTGGGAAAGAAGAACACCAGAATTTCAGATTCTTTCCTTAGCCATCTACAACTATCTCTAAGATATGCCAAAGCCAGAGTATAAATTGTGCATCAGGTACATTAGCCTTAAACATTGACATGACAAGCAGTAACCAGAAGGCAGAAATATGGAAAATGAGCAGACAAAACATGTGCTCTCAGTGGCCACTGATATGTGGAACAGTTGACAAGACAGGGGAGGGGAGGGCAGCAGTTCACACAACTGATTCCTTCTAGAAAAAATATGAGGTGTAGTAGAAAACTACAATGAATTTTCAAATAAAAATAATTACTATAACAGGTACATCACCATTATCACCCCCACCAAAAAAATAGTTCTCTTCACTTCAAACACACTTGTCCAGTCGTTCTTGCCACTTTCTTTAGCAGTTATAGAAGTCATTTGCATGTTTTAGTTGCATTGTTATGGCTGACTGGCTTCGTGTTCTGAACTGATTCAAAACATTTACCTTCCATGGTCATTTTGACTTTGGAGAAGAGCCAGAAGTCTGCTCCAGATTTGTCAAAAAATTTGGATGAGAACACACTGTAATATTGTGAAAAAGCCAGCTTTCCACCGGATTCCACAAAGCAGCAGCACTCCTTGTAGTTTTTTAATCATACCTCATAAAGACACTTATTATGACTTGTATGTAGATATCCCCTCAAAGTCTCACACAGTCATGGTTGGGGCGTTTTAAAGGGTGCTTGATTAGACCATGTGAATGTGGATTAAGGGTGTTGGGTAACGTAAAACGCCCCCCCTCAGATACTGGTGACATCAGTCAACAGGCGTGGAATATAACAGGACAGAAAGAAGTCGGGCTTGCTGTTGCTGCTGCTTGCTGCTTCTTTGCCTTCTTCCTTTGACACCATGAACTGATCCTTCTTTCCATGCTCCTCTGCCACCTCGCTCTGCCCTGGAGGCAGCTGGCTATGAACTGAAACCTCCAACAAAATGTCAGCTCCGATAAACCTTTGCTTCCTTAACTTGTGGGTGGCAGGTATTTTCTCCTAGTAATTAAGAAAAAAAAGAAAGAACAAAGACAATACTCATGAAAGAGGATGTACAGAAGTACTACAGAAAGTGGCAGGGAAAATGGGATGTGTGTTTGAAGTGAAGGGAAATATTTGGGGGGTATTAACAAAAATGTATGTTTTACTGTAATATTTCTATTTAAATTTTCATTGTATATCTTAATGGTAAATACCCTAAGGAGAATGTATGATGAAATTAGGTTGAAGTTACCAGAAGAGAATAAAATTATTGTTTCCCTCCATCTTGTACGTTGGGAGTGATGAGCAAGAACTGAAAAATATTTAACATAAGGCTAGGATAGTACTGTCCACATTTGAATATCATTAACATTTTAATCTTTATTCCTGTTGAACTCAGAGTGTAAATGTTAACTACTGTTATTCTGTACAAAGTAAGTAGTACATCTTTAAGCATATGTGCTCCTACACTGACTGAGTTCTGAAGAAATAAGAAAGATTTTAGGAATTTTTTAATGTAATTTTGCCATTCCACAAAAGAGAAAAAAATAAATAAAAATCAGACCAATACAAAACAGGAAAAATTCTTAAATTAATTTTAAATAGAATGGGTAACTTAAATGGGTGTGGGAATGAGGTAATTTGTCATAATTCCTCTTTCAATTTTTTTTCATATTCTGGAAGAAATGAATAATCATTGTTTAAAAATTGGAAAAGTACATAAAGTAATACTAGTTAAACAAAAATCATCTATAGGCACCTTAAACATATTTGTGGATTGCTTTATTATATTTTCAAGAAATATTTAGTGTGATGTCAAATTCATAATAACCTACTAATTTTGTTATTTAAAATAATTTCAAATTACAATCAAAAACAATTCCATGTATTTTAAATATGCATACTTACAAATCTTTTATGCAAAGCAGAATTTATTTATCAATTAGCTCAATTTGGGCCTGATATTTCTATTATATTCAGTGTGGGTATTATTTCCCTAGTAACACTGTTACCCTTATATATAAAAAGTTATTTTCTTCCAAACATCTTTCAACAAATGTTGATACTTTTGCGAAGGTATTAAAGTGAAAAAGATTGAGCGATTCATTTTTTAACTTATTTTCCTCTCATTTTGCTTGCCATATGTCTAGTTCCTAAAATCCAATATCCAGTTCTTATTCAACTCTAAAATTGATAACTTACTTTTAAACTTAAGTGTGAATGAACAGTATTTTCTAGACTATCATGCTTGAATAAAATTATTCCCAAACTTATACTAAAATTTCCTCAAATAGCACTAAAGTATTTCCTTATCCTACTGCTCTTCCCAATGTGGTAGACAAATTTTATATTTCTCACATTCCCATAACATAGGAAAAATCCAAGGAGCCACTTGAACCAATGGTATTTTAATATAGAGTAATCAATAATCAAGACATTTATTTAGGTATTCTCTTCATGATTAGTAATGTTTCACTTTTGGTCATACATAATCTACCTTTCACTCAATTAATAATGTGTATCCTTTTCTAGTTTGCCATATGTCACAAGTTATACAGTGCTGGAAACACATTATAACTTAGGGAGCATTGCTTTTCATTTTTAATTAAATTAAGTAGTTAGGGCATCAAACTTTTTCACCGTTAAATGGAAAACTTTTCTGAAGTTATTTCTGATGGAAAGGCTGACAGCACAACTATGTGAGTGTATATTTGACATGGGAAGGTGATATTTAATTTACCACTAATTAGTGGTTCCCTAACACTAAAATATGTTTGACTTCTTTTGGGATGACTTGCTATTTCTGTGTTAAAACTTCATGGTATAATGAAAAACTAATCTATTGTTATTAAGGTGAATTCTGTGTGCTAGTTGCATATTTGGGGCATACATCTGGTGTAGTGTAATCCTATGTAATATTAATTAGGCTTAACATGCTCAGTATCATCACTTCTACATACATCTCCATGGGGATGTGTTACCATCACTGGAGTTTAACTCTTGTGAATTTTGACTTCTGGAACACCAGAGTTAGAAATATTATTTACTACAACAATAACATGAAGGTTATATTTTGCTGAAAATTAAATCTAAAAATTGCAGTTGTGATTCAGTCATATTCCTTAATACTACTGATTCTAAAAGGAATAAAGACTTATTTTTTGACAGGGGAACAAAAGGAAAGAGGGATCAAATGTTCTCATGAGACAAGGTCATGAAGTAGGTCTTTGTTGTTTTGCCTACTTGGGCAGGAATAAAGTAGAAATTCATCATAAACAAGGGAAACCTAAGAATCTAAGGCAGTCTGTCATGCTGCTTACTCCCACAAAAACTGTCCACTAAAAATGTCTGAGTTGTTTAGCTACATCAGAGTGTAAGACTTTTTTAGGAAAGCAAGTTATATTTGTTCAATACCTATTAAGCCTGGGTCAGGAAAAAGGTAACATGAAACTTTAATGATTTATTAGTGAGAAAAATGTAAATCCCTAAATATTTTCATTTTTATACTTGAGGATGACTCTGATAGTTCCACGATTATTTCTTTTCAACTCAAATGTGCCTGGTACTTCTAGTCAATCCAATTCAATAAATTTAATTTACTGAGAAAAAAACGCAAGAATGTAATTATACTCTCACTCTAAGGAATACAAGAACAAATTATCTCTTTGCCATAAAATTACATTTCAAGGATGTTAATAAAATGTTTGTATGATTAAGAAAAGGGGAATCTCTTTATTTGGACAAAAAATATTTTGCATAAACAAATGGCTCTGTTTATGAGCTGGTAATAAATCTCAGCATCATAACGTCTGCCTAGCAAGCACAAGGTCCCGAGTTTGATTCCAGGAACACACCAAAAAATGGCTTGCCTGCTGAAAACATTCAGAAAATTTTGACAGAGGGAAATGTAGAAGATAATATTCTAGGTAAATACTGAACACAAAGTAATAGATGGTTTTGTTAGACACATGAAAGATAAAGGAGAGGGGAATATACTCAAGGTTAGAGACAAATATGGAGACTTTCCAAGCCATTGACAAGCATTTATATTTAACTTGGTTTAAAAAAGAATAAGTTGTTACAGTTTCTTATATATTGATAGTATTGTTAATATGGTGGCCACTATAATGTTAGAGTGTAGCACAGATGTCAAACATTTTATACATGGTCTTCAATAAGAATTACGCTAAGGCCAGTACACTTGCATATGCTCATGAAAAATATTCCATGGAATCTCATTTTCTCTAGCTATAAAGCACTCTGATTTTTCATTTTGTTTTTCTTCTCTTTCATTATAAAAATTCTGGTCTGCTCCCACCACATCTGTTTCATTATAGGTTTCCTCAGTGTGAAAAACTTTGGTGTAGCAGTACCAACTTGAGTGGAATGTGGGAAAGATTAATTCTCAAGAAAGCCTAAAGCTGGAAGACCTGGTCATGAAATAATAAAAGCATGAATCAGAATGCTGCAACTTCAATACGCTCAAGGAAGTTATTATTTGTAAAAGAAAATATATGCCAAGCATTTTATCAAAATTAACTACTGATTATTGATTAGAAAAATAACTGAAATTGATTTTGTTACCTGTCCCTCTTAAATTTTTTATCACTCTCAACTTTTCTCTCTCATCAAAATAAATGTTTTATTTACTACAGCACACATTTTTCCATTACTGTAGACTGTTATGTTCCCAAAAACTAAAGTGTATCAGGCATGTAGTGAGTGCTGAATTAGCAAATGACAAGTAACACAAAAAAAGTAAGATGATAACTCAAATTTTAAAGTAGCAAACTTTTCACCCTAAAACATCCAAATGCTTTGCCAATGTATCATACATTTGTTTTTGTCTGTGCATCTACCCATGTACAGTTGTAATATTTTTAATTCAACCACTTAATAACACGGATTAAGACTAAAATTGAAATTGGATATGCAAGCAAAATCTTTAAAGTTAAATGTTCATATGTGTTTATATTATGAAAAACTGTTCTGTATTGACATCTTCATGCTAAACTGACTGGCTCTTAACTGTGATGAAATAGGATGTTTGAAAAATGTAAACCATCGTGTAATAATATAATCAACCTCAAAACTCCATATATGAATATGTGGGTCAAGGAATTCTTTTGTGAAAATGCAATGAATATTAAAGAGGAAAAATATAATCTTAGTTACTTTAGGATTCACCAAATCAATCACCATATCTGGTATAGGATGAGCACTTAAAATTTTCCTATTTTAAAGCTAAGTTGTCTTTTTCCTCTTGAATGTATCATACATGTTCTGGGAGATATAAATAAGCAAGAAAAATAAGTAATTATTTGTGATGCCATTGTGAGAAATAATTACTAGTATTTGTGTATATGTGTACACACATGCTTATATATCTAATTTTTTATTTTCCTCTTTCATTTTTTTGTATCGTGTGTGTCTGTGGGTATGGTATTGTGAATGGGGCTCAGGGGCACCCCACCATGTGCTACACACCCTCGACCCTTTAAATTTCAGGAACAGAGTCTCGCTAAGTTGTGCAGGCAGGATTTGAACTTGAAATTCTCTTGCTTTAGCTTTGTAAAGTGCTGGAGTCACAGGCATGAGCTGCTGCCTTCAGTGTAACTTTGTCTACAATTTCTACCACCTTGTTTAATGAAGTTCTGTATCATTTCTAATTTTTTTATTAATTGTTATTGTCTTTAATTGTTTGATCAATCTTGCATTTTTATATCTGGTAATCTGAGCAACTTCATTGAAGATAACAGTATACAACAACCATGGTTAATTCCTATCATTTTGTTTTGGGATCCTGTATTGCTTTTTATTGTTTTTGTATTATTTTGTTGTCTTCTTTGTTGTTATTTTGTTACTGTTTTTTTCTTTCTCATTAAAGAAAAAAACTGAAAAGAATATGGAATTTTTACTGTATATCATTCATACCCTTGTGCACACTCTCAGCATTTTAACGTTATGCATTTTGAGGCTTATTATGTATAGCAGATGAGAAAAATGCATGTGGTGCACTAAATACAATGGGTAGCATATAACAATAAATCAATATATTCTAGTATTGTTGAAAAGATATAGTTGCATATTCAACTAGCAATATAAAATAAACATTTTCATGGTATTGAATATTATATTGTAAGGTATTTTAGTGTCCTTAGACTATCACATTAGTTAAAATTATATTTTCAATATTTGTATATTATTAGACATTTATATTGTTTCCTTTTATATTAAATTCATGATTTAAAGATCTTTGTAAATATATATCTTTGTATAAGTGTATGTTATTTTAAGATATATTTGAGAGGGTTTTTTCTTGTAATAAAACATATATATATATATATATATATATATATATGTATATATGCTTGGTGTGGTGGCACACACTGTAATCCTGGCACTTGTTAGTCTGAGTCAGGAGGATCATTGTGAGCTGAAGGCCAGCTTGAGCCACATAGAGGATTCAAGACCAGCTAGAAGTTCATAGTTAGACCCTGTCTCAATAAAAATATATATGTATATAATATTTTTTTCATCATTTTTTCTTAATACACGCTTGCAGTACAGGATATTTACTATTCTACAAGGCACAAAGTATCACACAGTTTTTTTTATTGCTGTTAGTTGTACAAGTACTGATGTAATTAGTCATTAGAAGTGTTTGTTTTAGTAGTATAATTTTATTATTATGAAATATAGTAAAGTAAGAAGTTTGTAAGTATTACGATGAATTAGTACTTACGTTCTTTACACGAGCTTTCAGATCTGAAGATCAGAAGCCATTATTTCCGCAAGTCAGTAATGTATCCTAAATATTGTAAATCCCGCTGCCTTTGCCACCCTGTATCACAGGACTTTATTATCCCTATCCGTGCATCTTTCTTATACAGGTCCTCGGGCTGCACGCCGAAGCCTGTGTACCTGCACATTACACGCTTCTGTTGTGTGGCGCTCCTTCCAGCCCTCTAACTCCCCTCTTCTGACCTACTCCTCCTTCCCTAATAGGACCCCTTGGCGTTCCAAGTTGTCTTTTTGCTCCTCAATTCTACATATGAAAGAAAACATGTGAGATTTGTCTTTCTTTTTTCACTTTAAACATTAACAAACCTGATAAAACACAATTAAGAAAAAAATCAAAGCAACCCAAAAACAACAAAAATGGTACATGACCTCAAGTCAAAATGATAGAAATTTACCATGGTTGCTATATTACATGCTGTTATCTTCAATGAAGTTGCTCAGTCCATGAGACATAGGAATGTAAGACTGATCAAACAAGCAAAGACAGTAAACAGTAAAAATAAAAATAAAAATTATTTTTAAAGACATTAGAAATGATACAGAGCTTCACCATACAAAATAGTAGGAGTTCAACAATGGTTCCTATACTGCATATCATTTTTAGACCAATCATTCTAATTACCAAGTTGAGGCTTGTGAAATTGGTCAAGAAAGAAGAAAAATACACTCACATTCCTCTCAAAAAACTACAGACATCAGCAATACACCTATTCTAGCTGTCCTTATATATACATATACATTTTGTTTTTATTTTATAAAAACAACAAAAATAAATACATAAAGAAAACAGCAGAGAGAGCAATAAAATCATACAGAATTTCAAAACATGGTGATAAGATATTAACAATGGTTGTTTACTACACAATGTCATCATCAAAATGGTTGCACATATAACCAGATATAGGCATGTAGCATTGATCAAACAATTACACATTAACAGTTCGGTCAATAAACCAACAGATATTAGTAGTACAATTACCCTAACTACCCTGTGTGTGTGTGTGTGTGTGTGTGTGTGTGTGTGTGTGTATACATACATACATATTTTTTTCCCTCTTCTTTCTTTTTCCTCTCCCCTCCTTCATCCCAGTTGCTCCTTCCTATTTGAGCAGCTACTTTCTCCTTTCACAATATCCATTGTACCTTTCAGATTTTATTTACTCTTTCAGTTTCTTATAGTTTGGAGGAAATATGATGTTTCCAAATGTGAATCTGATTTATTTCACTAATGAGTATGATCTGTAGTTGATTCATTTACCTATAAAGACCTTTACTTTATCTTTCTTTATAGCTGAGTAATACTCCATTGTATAAAAATGCCATTTATCCATTCCTCAGTTGATGGACATTTGAGTTGTTTCCAAGATTTAGCTATTACAAATTGTGCTGCTATAAACATAGGCGTGCATACATCACTGTGGTATAATGTTTTCAGTTTTTCTGGAAAAATACCCACGAGGGGAACAGCTGGGTTGAATGGGACCTCTGATCGTGGTTTACTGAGCAATCCCCAGACTGATTTCCACAGTGGTTGCGCCAGTCTACACTCCCACCAACACTGAAGAAGGGTTCCTTTTTCCCCACAGCCCATTTGTTAGGGGTTGATTTCTTGATGACAGCCATTGTTTCTGGGGTGAGATGGAATCTCAGTATTGTTTTAATTTGCATTTCTTGAATGACTAATGATGCTGAACATTTTTTCATGTATTTATTTGCCATTTATATTTCTTCATGGGAGAAGTGTGTTTTCATCTCAGATGCCCATTTTTGGATCACGTCTTTGAATTTTGGGGGCCTGAATTTTAATTCTTTGTATGTTCTAGACAGGAGGATACTTGTCTTTCTAAGACCAGTTAATTGAGCTTAACATGATGCTCCTCAGTTTCATTAATTTTCTTGCAAACGGTACGAGTTCCTTCTTTGCTATAGTTCCACAATACACCATTGTGGATGTATAACTCATACGTGTTTTCTTTGTCAATTCATCTCTTGGTGGGTACCTAAACTGATGCCATAATTTGTTTATTGTAGACAAGGCCACTATAAACATGGATATGTGACTGTGATTCCTTTAGGGTGTACCAGAGAGAGGCAAAACAGATTCACGCTGCAGTTCTGTCCTTACTTTTTTAGCAAGTTCCACATTTTTCCACAATTACCGTACTAATGTACATTCCCACCAAGAAAATATAAATGTTCCTTTTTCCTGCACCCGTGCTAGTATTTGTGCTAGGAAGGAATGTAAGCATAATTTGACTTGGGTTGCATTGATGATTTAAAAACTTGCCCATATGTTCATCTGTTTACTGGTAATTTACACTTCTTTTGAGAAGAATCTTTCTATTCATTTCATTTGCCATTTATTGATTGAATTATTTGCTCTTTTGGTTTTACATTTTTGAGTTCTTTATATATTCTGAATATTAATCCTCTGTTAGAAGAATAATGTTCAAAATTTTTCTCCTATTTTGTAGCTCATTCTTTCACTTGCTGATTGTTTCCTTTCCTGAGCCAGAAACCACTTACTTTGATTAATATCATTTTTCAATTCTTGCTTTTATATTTGCCTGAACTTCTATATTTCTCTTCAGAAAATTGTCATCTGTACCAATACCTTAAATTTTAAAGTTTCTGGTCCCATATCTATGTTTGGAGTTCAGGAAAACCAAAATTTCTTATGCAGCCTTTCTACATACTTCAAGTATTTTCTGTTTGTTCTTTATCATAATGACATTTGCTGCAGTCTTTTTTCCTTGGGAATTTCCTTATAGTAGCATTTTGGAGTTTTTGGGATCCTCCATGTAAAGTATCATGTCATCTGGAAATAGTGATAGTTTTACCTCTCCCTTTCCTATCCTTATTTCTTTTATTTCTCTCTCTTGTCTAACTGCTCTGGCTAGTGCTTCCTGAACTATGCTGAATAGTAGTGGTGACAGTGGACATCCTTGTCGTGTTCCTGACTTTAATGTGAAAGTTTTCAGTTTTTGTCCATTTAGTATGATGTTGGTTGCTGGTTTGTGATAGATGGCTTTGATCAGATTTAGGTAGAGGCCATCTACTCCTATTTTTTCTAGGGTTTTTAATATAAATGCATGTTGGACTTTATCAAAAGCTTTTTCTGCATCTATTGAGATGATCATGTGGTTTTTGTCTTTGGCTCTATTGATATGGTGTATTACATTAATTGATTTGCAAATATTGAACCATCCCTGCATTCCTGGAATAAATCCAACCTGGTCATGGTGTATAATTTTCCTTATGATTTGCTGCCTTCTATTTGCTAGTATTTTGTTGAGTATCTTTGCATGTATGTTCATTAGGGAGATTAGTCTATAGTTCTCTTTCCTGGTTGGATCCTCCTCTGGTTTTGGTATCAGTATAATACTTGCCTCCAGAAATGAGTTAGGGAGAATTGCTTCCTTTTCAATTTCATTGAAGAGTTTGAGGAGTGTTGACATTAAATCTTCTCTGAATGTTTTATAAAATTCTGCTGTGAATCCATCAGGGCCTGGGCTTTTCTTTGTCGGTAAGTTTTTAATGACATTTTCAATCTCATTAATTGATATTGGGTTGTTCAGGCTTTTTATATCTTCCTGGTTCAACTTTGGTAATTCATACATTTCTAGGAATCTGTCCATTTCTTCTGAGTTTTCTATCCTATTGGAGTAAAGATTCTCAAAGTAAGTATTAATGATCTTTTGAATTTCTGTGGGATCTGTAGTGATTTCATCCTTTTCATTCCTTATTGCATGAATTTGAGTTCTTTCTCTTTTTTTTTTGATAAGGTTGGCTAGGGGTTTATCAATTTTATTTTTTCTTTCAAAGAACCAACTCTATGATTCACTTACTTTTTGTAGAGATTTCTTTGTCTCAACTGCATTAATTTCTACCCTAACCTTTATAATCTCCTCCCATCTTTGAGCTTTGGGCTTGACTTGTTCTTCGTTTTCTGAAAGTTTGAGCTGTAGTGCTAGGCTATTTATTTACTCTCTTTCTGTTTTCTTTATGTGTGAGTTCATCGCTATAAATTTCCCTCTGTGGACTGCTTTCATTGCATCCCACAGATTTCTATAAGTTGTATTTGCATTTTCGTTTGTAGGTATTTTTTAATTTCTTCTTTAATTTCTTCTGTGACCCATTGGTTGTTCAGGAGGTTGTTGTCTAATTTCAAAGTATTTATGCAGATTTGAAAATCCTTTGTCATTCATTTCCAATTTCCTTGCACTGTGGTCAGATAATATGCATGGGATAATTTCAATTCTTTTGCATTTAGGTAGGTATGCTGTATGGGCTAGAATGTGGTCTATTTTAGAGAAAGTCTCATGTGCAGCTGAGAAAAATGTGTATTCTGATGTTGTGGGATGGAACACTCCATGTACATCTACTAAGTCTGTTTGTTCACACATTTGGTTCAGGTCTGTTATATCTTTGCTGAGTGTTAGTCCAGGTGCCCTGGCTCTTTGCGTCAAAGGGGTGTTTAGGTCACCTACTATAATAGTGTTATTGATTATTTGGTTTTTTATGTCTGTTATGATTCCCCTTATATAGTTTGGTCCTCCAGTATTTGGTGTGTACATGTTTAGGATTATTACCTCTTCCTCTTGCAGCTTTCCCCTAACTAGTATATAGTGGCCTTCTTTTTCTTTTGATTATTTTTGGTTTGAAGTTTACATTGTCTGCAAATATAACAGCTACCCCTGCTTTTTTCTGGGGACCTGTTGCGTGGAGAATTGTTTTCTATCCTTTGACTTTTAGTCTGTGGATTTGCTTTTGAGTAAAATGTGTTTCCTTCATACAGCATATTGTGGGATTTTGTCTTTTAATCCATTCTTCCAGTCTATTTCCTTTAATTGGTGAATTGAGGACATTTACATTAATGGATATAAGTGTTATATGTTGGCTTTTTGTTGTCATGCTGTTTACTTGCTGTTGCTTTCCTACTTTTACTGTTTAATTTCTTGTTCTGCTTAAGGGTTCCTTTCTATTGTTGTTCTTGAGATTGTGGTCTCTATTTTCTCTGTCTAGAATATCTTTTAGTACTTTTTGTAATATTGGCTTGGCACCCATGAAGTTCTTCAGTTGTTCTTTGTTGTGGAAATACTTTATTTCTCCACTGAATTTGAAAGAGAGTTTTGCAGGTACATCTCTTTTGTCTCAGAATCTGTAATATCTCACTCCAAGCTCTTTTTGATTTCATGGTTTCTGTTGAGAAGTCTGCTGTGATTCTGATGGGCTTTCCTTTATAGGTGATCTGTTTCTTTTTTCTACAGGTTTTTAATGTTGTGTCCTTTTGCTGGATATCTGGGATCTTGACTATGATACGCCTGAGTGTGGTTTTATTGAGTTGTGGCTCATAGGAGTTCTATATACTTCATGTACCTGCACATCAGTATCTTTTACCATGCTTGGGAAATTTTGTGCTACTATTTCTGCAAAAGTTATTTGTGCTGTCTGCTGCTGTTTCATTGATTCCTATTACTTGGACATTATTTCTCTTTGCTTTGCCTTGTAGCTGTTGGATCCATTTTTCCTAGTTCCTTGAGGACTTTAAGAGATCCTTCCTTTCACAATTGTTAGCAGTCATGCTGTCTTCACGATCTGAAATTCTATCTTCAGCTTCATTCAAGCGGTTTTGCAAGCCTTCAGTGGCAGTTTTCATTTCCTGGAAATCTCTTTGAGTCTGTTTCGTGTGTTCTGATTCATCCCTAAATTGCTCGTGTAACGTTTCCATTTGTTGCCTTTGATCTTCTATTCTTCTCTATGCTTCTTCTCTGTATGTGCAAAGCATTTATTCCGTTATTATTTTCATTACATTTTTTGCCTGAGAGATTATTTCAGATTTAATCTCTTCTATGGCCTGATGGAGTTGTTTCCTTACTTCAGATAGATATGATCATTTCAGAAATTGTAGGGATGTGGCTTCCCAGTTCTCCTATGTCATTGTCTCCTGTACTTGCTCTGGGTGGAGTTGTGTTCTGAGACTGCATTTTGCTCTTATGTCTTGTCATTTTGAATGTCAGATGACTAGTGCTGAGCTACAAACTACCCAGACAGCTCACAAAGGACTCTAGGGACCCTAGTTTACCTGGATATCAAACTAATCCCAAGGTGGTAGCAGACTGTGGACCATTGGGCACAGGGACCCCAGGCAATTGCTGGGATACGTGGCTCAGACCACACCTGCTCCTTCCTAACTCCCAGGTGCAGGCCTTACTGGAGGAGAAGAGTTCCGTGGAAATGCTGTGCTGCTCAGATGGCGCCCCAGGCCAGCCTCCCTCGCTGGCAGGTCTGGTGCCACAGAGCCCTGACCTCAATACATTTTCTTGAGTAGACATTATGACTTCTACTATAGGCCTTAGGAGCATTTCTAGATGGATCTTTTGTTTTTAGACTCTTTCCTTTATAATTTTCATCAGTTTTACTGTGAAGGATGTCCATGAAAAAACTGATAGTGTTATTCTTGAAGTGGGAACTTGAGGTATGCGTGTTTAATACAATTATGGTGGCAATATATATTGATATATTTTTTCACTTAATAAAGAATTTTTAATACATGAATATACTACTACATACTTATATACCTTCTTGTTTTAATATTTGAATAGCATTCTATTAGGTAGATATGACACAACTTAATTCACCTCCTAGTGAGTTCATAAATACTCTCAATATCGGCCCCAGGGAAAATCAGATCTCAATAAAGAGAAAGGGTAGGGAAGACTGAGTGGAGGAGCCCCAGCCTGCTCTGCCATCTGAAACTCCATGGAGATGACCAGGCCCTTGGAGCCAAAGCCTGGGGCAAGGGGGGGCAGGGCTCTTGTTAAGAAGCTGGTCTAAGTGCTTCTGCTTTTCTCAGTCACTGACTGGCATTATAACACAGGATCCTAACATCATGGAAAAGCACAACCTACTTTCAGAATGAAATAAGGGTTCTTGACTATGTACTTCTTTGGTGCTCCATAAGATATAGCTTCATTACTTATATATGCATCCAGAATAGTCTATAAAATAATGGAAAAGTTGTAAGGATAAACCATTCACATTTAAGTGTGTTCATATCACAAGAAAAGAATATCATGCATATAGGGGAAGACTTTAACTAATTCTCTATCTTTAAACTCTTCACTTTTGCATATATTCTGTATTCTAGTTATACATTTTAAAAATTCATATATAAAATGTACTCATATGATATAAATTTTACTAGAAAATTATACACAAATATTAGCAATTATTTCTATGTATTGTTTGTGGTTTATTCACTAATTTGTTTAACCATCTAGTGTTCTACAGTGAAGATACATAATCTTCTAATAATAAAGTAAAACTTTTAAAATGGTATTTATTAGTAAAGGTCATGAGTAAAGCTTCTTTAAATAACTTTAATCATTATAGTTTTTCTGGTAATTGATTCTATGTCAGAATTTTACCCTGTGGATATAAATGGTAAGCCACTCCATACTGAAGAATAATCATCATCATGCGAGGACCTGGGAAGTAACCAACTATTAGAGAAAGTTTCTATCTCTTGAAAGAAATTTCTTCAGAATGAGAAAAAACACATTAAATGTTGTACCTAAAATGCTATTAGGAATGTGAACCCCAAGAATTATGAGGTTCCATATAATTTTTTTCATAAAGACTTCATTACTTCATAGGGTAAATAACATCTGGGCATACATACATGCTAAGTGTCTACACTGTGACTACCCTACCTAAAAGAATACATGAGGAGCATTATTTTCAGAGTAGAGTAATAAATAAAAACAATCAAATAATAATTTGTGTCTTCCTAGTAGTATACTGTTTTGCATATGAGGTTGTAGCCAATTCAAAAGGACTTCCCAGGGAATGCATGATTTGCCTGAGGCTCTAAAGTATGTAATAGCACCCTGGGGCTATTAAGAATTGAATTCTAGTGAAATGAACTGAAGGAAAACTGACAAAGTTTCCACTTCATGTCCTTCTTAACTTCAGTTATTTTTCCCAAATGATGTAGCAACTGCTTTGAAGAACTTGCAAATATTTTCTCCTGAGAGTTGAAAGTTCTTACACTCACAGTAAAAAGAAAAGAGACTCAAATACTATCTTAAAAGAGAAGTTTAAGTCAATACTCACAAAGAAATGGACAAGATCTTTAAGTAGCCTAAATCTGACTTATTTAGTTACATATTAATTCCTTTCATTTAACAGAAAAGAATGTTATTAAATTGTACCCCCTGATGACTCAGTATCTGAACCGTGATGGCCTGTATGCTTACCCAAAATACTTTTTGCATCATGAACTATGTTTGAGGAGATGGATTACAATGATCTCATAGAGCTTACCTTCTAATGACAAAACAGAGACAAACAAAAGTTTCACACATGAAATTCATTGACAAAATACAATGAAATAGTGCAGTAGTGCTCAAGAGTGACTGTAGACTGAATAAATGCTTGAACAGGTGACATCTGAGTTGAGTATGGGGTCCAAGGACCCTCCTAGTTTAAATTTGCATAGATTGAAAAGACAAAGGAGAATGTGTAGCATGAAGGGTGTAGGTTTGGGATGTAGATTATTTATACAAATGACTACATTTGGAGTGGGAATAACAATCAGCTATGAGAAAATAGAAGGGATGAACAAAATGAATGGAATGGGGGCAGCCACTAAAAAGAATCTGTAAAGAAAAGATGAGGTTAGAAGCATAAACAAATGGCATAAAGATACCCAGCATGAAACAAGTCTTTTTCAGATAGTCGGTGTCAGCGTCAGTCAGCGTGGGCTATCACTCGTGCTGCAGACCTGGGAGCTCTGTAACCATGGGCATATTATTCATCTGAGAGTGATTCTGCTCATATTTGAAATGGGATAATGGCATCTATGTTACAGGGCTGTTAGGCTTAAAGAAATAATGCAAATAAAGCCTGTAACATATTGCCTGGCTGGTAGTGAAGGTGTAATAAATCCTATCTACTACTATTTAAATGCCATAGGTAGAATGTAAGTAAGACAAACTGTACATACTTTTCCTCCTCCTTTTTCTGTAAAAATAAAGTCCCATGAAACAGAACCTTGTGTAACTTAATCCTGCTTTGAAGTGGATTTATATTAATTTGATTTTGTAGACTTTTTTGTTTTTTACTTTGTTAAATCCGATTATTCTTGTAATTCCCTGTTCTAAAACCACTTTGTGGCAATTTTATATGTAAGGCCCTATGTGGATTTATCCTAATTTGACTAGATTGTACTTGGAAGGTTGTAAAAGGCTGTGAAATCCCAGTTTTATCTTTCCCACAGGTCTTAGCCAGCATGACAGCTCTTTTAGCTTTAGAGTTGGAGATACGTATATCTTTTCCCCTTCTGCCTCTGAAGTCACTCAGCTGTAGAAATTGCAATCCCTGCCTGTTTTGACTGGCAAATCCTTCCTAATTTCTGGCTGTCTTTGTGCTCAGGAGAGAGTTTAACACTGGCATGCCCTCCTATTAGAAGTGAGGCCACTGGAGAATGACTTGTTCCAAAGGGGAAGTACAGAAGCCAAGAAAACATTGATTTCTAGTACACAGATGCCAAGTCTAATTAAATTTGGAGAATATCAGTCAGTGACCTTTTCTATGATTAATGAATTTTTTACAGCTTAACCCCCTATTCCCTGATCATTTTGCTTCCTACATCACAGGTATCAGAAAATTTCAAATACTTAAATTAGACATGATTACTTTTTAAATACTAGGGATTGAAAATAGGGAACACTGAGAAATACTCTCCTCAGGCCTTTTAATTTTACTGTATTTTTTGAGATAAGGTCTTACTAAATTGTCCTGGCTGGCCTTGAACTTGCAATCCATTTTCCTCAGCTTCCTGAGAAGCCAGAATTGCTGGGTAATCCCACCCAGTGTAATTGGAGTTTTGTCAGTGCTTTTGCTTTACCAAGAACAACAGTAGTATTATTTGTCTTTTCTACACATTTTGACCATTTCTAGATATTATATACAGGGTCTGAAGCATACTAGAGAAGTAATGGAGAGCTTCACCACTGAGGTATTTCCTTAATATTATTCTAAATAGTTAAAACAAAAACTATCTGTTGCTGTGTTTCCCACTCTTTATTGACTAACATAGCTGCTACGTCAATACATTCCAGAAGAATACAGAACATCAGCATATGTTTTCTTTACATTTGTCAATGTGACATTTAATGATTCCGTCTGAGGCTGAGTGAATGTACTGGTGGAAATTTTAATAATGAAACATTATATTCTCTTATTAAATAGAAGTACAGATATTTGCATTTGTCCTCTGGTTTGCTGCTCTTTTAGAACTTGCCTTCCCTAAGCATGAGAACCCTTGCAAGTGCAGAGAAGGCATTGGTTCCTTGTTTCATAAAATACTACAACAGGAAATTAATTTAAGTGATAACATTTTTGCTAATATTTATAGTTTTAATAGCAATCAAAATCTGAAAACTAATGTCCCATGTAATATTTCACTTGTATGTTTAGAACTACACAAAATTGTCACTAACATATGACATGTATTAAAGTTAATGTATTAAAGCTGATGTATTAAAGTAATGCTGAACTCCATACACCTTGTGTTGCTATGCACTTTTGCAAGTTTCACTTATAGGCACACTATAAATAATCATTTCCATTGTGATAATGATAATAGGAAAGCAATAAATTTCAGAAAACATAAATAGAACAAAAATTGAGTAAAAATGAGCTATATCTTTGATTTCAATTACATATATGAAGGGCTATAGGATAAAATTAAATTTTAAACAAAATGTACAATAAAAATTTAAATTCCATTTAAAGCTGTAATAAAATCATGTTTATCTGTTAAAGAAGGCTGTATTTTATCTCTCAGTTACAAGTTTGCCTTCAGGTATAAATCCAATATAAGTTATAGCTTTCTGCTTTTATTAAATGAGCCAAGACTTTTTATGGCATTATTTTGAAAAGATTACAGTTAGACTTGTTATATCATCTGATGTCAAGTTTAGTCATTTCCAAAAGTTAAAATTGTATCATCAACTCCTACTTTCCAGAATCATCTCCAAAAAGATAAAAAGCAAATGTTGTAATATAAAATGAAAATAGTAGACTAAAATGAGGCTTTATTTATAGTGAAAGAAGCCTGTTGAACTTTGGCAACTGGCATATAAATAACGATGAATATTTGGTAAATGTGTAATTAAAATATTATAGCATTTTAATGATAATTCATGACAACAGTCTTAAACATTGTTTGTTTTCTGTAGTATTATTTTCCTAATTGTACATTTTCTGTACAGTCCACACGACCGGTCAATCCATCAGAGCAGATTGGAAAGTACTGTGAATTGACACTGGTGTATGTTAGCTTAAATATTCTAGAACAAAACTGCATTTTGTATCATCTGCTAAACAATTCTTATCACAATCCCATTCACTTAAACATAGTCATGAAGAGCCAGGCATGGTGGTGCACACGTATAATCCCAGGCCTCAGGAGGCTGAGGAAGGAGTATCCCTGTGAGTTTGAGACCAGCCTGGGCTGCAGAGTGAGCTCCAGGCCAGCCTGATCTGCATAGCAAGGCCCTGTCTCAAGAAGACAAAACAAAAAGCAAAACATAGTCATGAAGACTAAGTTAGAATACTAAAATATGCTAACAAAAGATTTGGATTTTTAATAATAAATTCCAATTGCTTTACAAGTATGCAAGGTTTGCTAGTTTTTGCAAAGTAGAGGAAACTTTATTGTAATGGTACATGAAAACATGTTGGTACCACTGTGTTCTGATTTCTTCATTCTTAATGGAGAATGGATGGAGTTAATAAGCTGAGAATGTGGGTATAACTGTACTGTTGGTGTCTGATGGTTTGTTGGGAACAGTTAATTTTTAAAATGGTTTGTTCCTACTATTTTGACCAGTTTTGCATGCTTGTATCTGGGAATCTGAGTAACTTATGTGACGACAACAATTTGCAGTATAACAACCAATGGTGAATTCCTACAATCCTGCCTAGTGCCACTATGTGTTGTCTCTAATGTTCTTTTAAATTGTTATTTTCTTATTCTCTTTAATGATTTGATCAATCTTCTATTCTTACATCTGGTAATCTAAGCAATTTTGTTGAAAATAACCATATGTAATGTAACAACTACTGTTAATCCCTATCATTTGGTTTGAAACCATGTATCATTTTTAATGTCCTTGCTTTGTGTTGTGTGTATTCTGCTTTTGTTCTTTTTATTTTTGTACTATTTTCTTTAAAATAAAAAAAGAATATTGTCAAGCTCATTTTACAAAATGCTATGCACCCTTTGCACCCTTTGCAGACATTTTTTTCTGTGGTCATCATGGAAGACCTACTATGTGATGGCCAAGGCAACCTCAGGTTCTCCATTATAACTGTGCTATGTGTAAAGATTTATGCCTTAAACCATCTTTGAGAATTAGTCCAGCATTAGACAATGAATCATTATTTTGTTCAGTTAATTTCCTGAAATATGAAGGGTCTTGTGCATCATCAAATGTGTAGAAGAGGCTTCTGTTTGGATGAAAGAGAGGCACTCAGAGAGGAAAATGAGTCCAAGTTGCACCTGCCATTCTACTGCCTGATGTGGGGGACATCCTCTGCCGTTTTCATCCACAGATGACTTTGAGGACTTCATGATGTCTTTGGGTTCAAAATGCTAAAATACTGGAAAATTCTAAAGTTTGGATAGAAGGATGAACAGCAATTTGGATCAAATCAGTGTTTGAAAATCAAGTACAATTAAACAAATTTCTTTATTTTCGTGTGTTTTGTTTTTAGAACAGGATTAAACATGGTTTTTCCCGGGGTGGTAGAGGGTGGAGAATGTTCACCCCTTTCCCAGTGTGAGGGAAGTATGGAGTGGATCTAAGCCACCAACTTTGCCTGTCTGACCATAATGAGGTTGAACAGGTGCTTACGTCCAGGGTAACGCATACTGCATCTGCCACAACCCTGGCATCAATGCAGGCCAGCAGGGAGCTGTATTCCCACCTCTACCTGCATAAGTCAGGCCCCTCGGCCTCCGCAGGTGAAGGGAGCCCGATCTAGTTGCCTCTCCGTTTCTCCTCTTCCTTTTCCTGGTAGCAGCGGGACCCTGCAAAGCCCGGACGAGCTCCTTCCCTCCTTGCTGCAACAAAGAACATATCAAAACAATGAGTTTCCACTTTGCTTAACCAACGGTAGCCTGAACGGACTCCCACTCTCAAGAGGAGCAAGGGAGCTGCAAGTCATTTTACCAACACTGGGGAAAAAAGAGGAGTACTCTGGGCTCCTTGAGAGCAACAAATGAAGCTTCCTCACAGGAGGAGAGAATAATAGCACAAGCAACACAAGAGAGCGCGCGCATCCTTTGATCAGGGATTTATGGGAGATTCCAAAGAGCAAGCACAGAGGTTGCCGTGGTGGAGGCGGCCGACCCGCGAAGTGGAGTCCGACTATGCACCGAAGCTGAACAGGAGATTTGCTGTGGCACCCGCGGTATCATCACTTCTAAGACCTATTCCACGAAGCTGCATGAGTTAGAGCACTTTTTCCCTGTGAGTAGCTGTAATTTAATAATTACTTTTGCAGTAATAGCCAATCAATATTCCTTTGCCGTGAGCTCATGGATTTTTTTTAGAATCGCTATTCTTTATATGGTACTTTAAAAATCTTACAAGTTTTTCATCCCCGTCCTTATTTCTAAGGGTGACTTTTAAACACATATCCTAGAGCGGTTTTGAGTGTCTTGACCTCAAGATGTGAGGTAGTTGTTAAGCCTTAGTTTTGGCTTTTGTCCTATTGATTCACATTAGATGTTGTCCTTCATGTAGAGTACTGGGCTGCAAGTGGAGTTTGAGTTTTGTTTTTTTCCATGAGCTCTGAAGTTATCAAAGTTAATTTATTTAGAGTTTTATACTTTTTCTTGAAAGAGCGAGTGACCTTAGAGTTACAAACCCAGTGCTTACCCAGCTCTTTGGTTTGAAAAGGTGTGGCTTCAGAGATATCAGAACATCTCCAGTTGCGGATAAGTCTAACACTTTTCCATAGAAAGATTCAGTTTTGCTTCATCAGTACACTTTTGGCTTTCATTCATATTTATAACGCTGAGCAGAATATTAGAGAAGGAAAATTCCTATAAAAAAGAACAGACAACGGTCTTGACAACTAAGCAATAGAATATGACAGCAAAACAGCCTAGGAAAGAAGTTGGCACTTATTTCCAAATGCATCAGTCTTAAAATGTATCCAAAGTTTAAATGAAGGGGGTGACAGTGTCTCTGGAAGGAAAACTCAATATTTTAAAGGTTCAGTTTCTTTGCGGAAAGTCTATGAAATCATATGCATTAAGTGCAATGTTGGAAAATTACTCATTGCAAAATTAACATCAAGTAAAAAAGGAATGTGATCCTAAGTTAGCAGTAATGGACTTTTATTGTATCAAGACAGAATATGTAAAGCGATGTGTCACTGGGGCTGGATGGATAAGGCGATAATACAAAGTCCAGCTAGCATGTAAGAGAGAGAGAGAGTGTGTGTGTGTGTGTGTGTGTTTCAGGTGACACAGGTAGGGAAAGTATGATTCCAATAAATAAAATCATATGAAAATGTAGTGCTTAACAAATATTAATTATTATAAATCTATAAAGTACATCAGAAACATAAATTCCAGGAATGCAGTAATGGTACAAGCAAACTTAAAGGATGTTAGTTATTTAATATAGGAAAGGGAGATTGTGGAAAGTTGCCCCTAATAATATTAATAAAGAGTATAATTTTAAGAGACATTGCATAGTTTTAAATATTTAAAATCACAAGGCATCATCATATATAGATTGGCATATATGTATACTAATAAGAAATGTCTTAAAATTACAAAAATATTTATATATCAGAGTATATTTGCATGTGTTTGTCAATGAAAGAACTCTTAGAACTCAATAAAAAATAGACAAGCATCCCAATATAAAAACAAGAATAAATACTTTATGAAGAAGTAGCACAGGTAATATATGTTAAAGATTTATCACCTGTGATAATCAGAGAGATAAATAGTACATGAAAACTAGAATAGTTTCTACCTAGCAGATTGGTCAATTGTAAATTATGTATATAATTAATTATACATAAATATTATGTTTCTCTTACCATTTCCGCAGAATTTTCTGAGTCTTCAAAATACAGATGCAATTAGTAAAAAATACAAATGAAAGGGCTCCACACAAGATAACAAAAAGAAATGACCCTGAAAGGGGCCTGGATATATGGGTTTTAAATAGCAAATTACTTCCGATGATCAGCAAGCTTGGAATTAGTGGCTTATATTGAAAGTTGGAAAAGGTAACTCAATCCTTGTGTTAGATTTCTGATAGGAAATTTACTATAATGGAATATCTGAAATAACTTGTAAAGAGAAAAGACTTATGTGTCCCAGTTTTGGAAGTTCCAAGCCATCACCTTGGCCTGGGGCAAGACCCTACATCATAGCAAACGTGCCAGGCAGAGCAAAGCTCTCACCTCACGGCCAGAAACGAAACAAAGAAAGACCTGATGAGGTTCTCAGAACTCCTGCAAGGGTGCTCTCTCAGTGCTGAGGAGAGTTCACACTGGGCATCAAGTCTCAAAGGCTCCACCCTGGCTCAATGGTCACACCCAGAGCCCAGGCTGTTAGCACATGGGACTCGGGAGATTCAAGAAGGAAGCTATAGTGATACTTTTCTTACTCTCTTTGTATTAAGACTGAATAAAATTAATTTTAATAAACTGTTGTGTTTTCCTCTCAAGTCTTTCCAAAAGCCTCTATTACTTTAATAGGAAGAAAATACATTAAAATTACAGTAAACACGTCAGATGAAAACCTAAAGGAGAGTAAAAGGTGGAGAGAATAAATCTGAGAAAGTCTTCTTTATATAATAATGAGTGAAATGTAAATGAGGAAATGGGAAAACAGTTGTCATAAATATTTTATGCAGAGTGGTATCTTTAATATGAAAACTGTTATAATCCAAGAAGGAAAATAAACCAAAAAGAAAAATGTCCAATTTAATAACCTATTTGCACAAATGCATACAAGTGGCCAGAATATGCATGTTATGCAAGCTTCCCACCAGGCCAGATATGAAGAATGAAACAATTTAGTACTATTTTAGAAATCAATAAGCAAAGATCTTGAAAACAATAACCAATATTGACAAGCTCTGAGATTGTGACTATAATATATGAAAAACATCGGAATTCATCCAGATTTTATTGAAAGGTTTTCGGAATGTACACCTACATTTTAGCTGTAGCTTCTACCCAGCAGACACATTCTTAAACAAATGACCAGCCATGTCATCAAAAATTTGCAAATTTGGTCTAAAGTATTTTACTTAAAATGAGGACATGTTTTAAATTTGCTATAAGAGCATACTAAATATTTTCAAATTATAATATTTATGATGTAACTATTGAAAAACTTTTCCAAAGATATTTAATAACATGCAGAAATGTGCAGAAAACTTCTTGTTAAAAATACAACGAAGACATAGAGGATCTTCATTTTGAAATTTATTTTCAAATTTCAAAGAAAAGTTATACCATAATAAGTGATCTCTCTGTTAGGTTGTCAACTTAGAGTAGATTACCACTTCCTTTTATAATTTCCTCTAGTGCCTAAACTTCTACGTAATTTGTCATATGTTTCTCAGAAAACAAAAACAGACACAGTAATTAAACACAAAAATAGTGGAGAAGTGGAGAAATAACCCTAATTTTTTGCTCAGGGAAAAAACTACTTCACAAATTTAAGTATGTCCTAAGATTGGACTTCAGAATCTTAATAGCAACTTTCCTAGGAAAATGTAAATTTGCTAGCACATCAAAACCTATCATGATAACTGCTTGATCAGCTTTCTGTACTGACAAATATATTTTCTATTGTAAACAAACAGATGCACCCAATCTTTTGCAAAGGAAAACTCTCAAGAAGAGTTGACAAAGTAAGGTGTATATTAAATATTAAATATCAAAGAGGCATGGTATGTTTCATGTCCTAGAATGGGTGCTATTTTCAGGATATGATATCATCAACACTACAGCAATGACTTAGCAGTTCCTCATCACAAAATTTTTCTGTATGTTGTGTCCTTCATTGGACAGGGAAAATGTGTAGTAATTTTGTTACTGCTCATCTTTGTAAGCATGACATATATGTCAATGTAATAGGTTCTCAATACATTCTTAATGAATGAACAAAGATGAAAGAAGACATCATACCAGAGCAATATATGTGCATCCAAGTTTATAGCAGAGCAATTTGTCACTGCTAAATCTTGGAAACAACCCAAATGCTCATCAACTGAGGAATGGATAAAAAAGGATATGGTATTTTTATACAATGGAGTATTACTGGGCTATAAAGAAAGATAAACTAAAGACTTTTATAGGTAAATGGATGCAAATAGAAACCATACTTATAAGTAAAAGTAATTCAGACTCACATGTATTGTATTGTCTCCCTACTGCAAAAAACTGAAAGAGTAAATAAAATACAAAATGTACAATAGATATTTTAAAAGGGAAGGAAGCTGCTCAAAAGGAAAGAACAACTGGGATGAGGGAAGGAAAAAAGAAAGAAAGAAGGAAGAGAAAAAATATATACATATGCACAAGATAGCTAAGATAATTGTACTATTAATTTCTATTGGTTTATTGAAAGGGACAGTTAACACTTTATTTTCTTTATTAATCTTGCATGCCTGTATCTGGTAATCTTTACAACTACCTTGAAGATAACAATATGCAATGTATCAATGCTGATTTCCTATCGGACACATTCTTGTTTTGAAATTCTGTATCATTTTTAATTTTTTATTCTCTTTATTTTTAAATAAAAACATTATGGTCATTTAATTAGAAAACTATACTTTTTCTAAAATATTTCAGATATCACTAGTATTTTTCCACTTGCTGAAAGGAAAAGTGTAACTGGCTCAACTTGTGTCTAAATTTGTGTTAATTAAAGTCTGCTTTTCACTCCAGGATTTGCTGTTTGCAGGCATAATCTCACTTTAGCTACATGGAGTAACTTCTATCCCTGAGCATGTTTTCTACTGTTCTGAGGGAAGTCACCAAAAAACACTGTGATACAGGAAAGAATTTATAATTCCAGGAGAGTTGAATCCAGTATGGCTACTCTTAACTAACGTGTGTTGGAAATGACTAGATAAATTCGTTATTCTTACAAACAAACAGACAAAAAGCTCTTTCTACAAGTCTTCAAGACATGTAGCAAAATGTATAAATATCCTTAGCTGTCTGCTGTGGCAATGAGCATAACTTTCTTAAACTTACATGCTGGTTTTAATTTCTTCTTTTTCCCTTCCTCCCCTCCTTCTGTCCTTCCCTTCCTCCTTCCCTCCCTCTCCTTTCTTCTTCCTTCCTTCATTTCTTCCCACCATTATTCATTTTTAAAGAGAATTTTTAAAAAATGACAACAGCACAGACAAAAACAAAACAACACAAAAACAATAAAAATGATATAGAGTTTCAAAACAAAATGATAGAAATTAACAGTGGTTGTTATATTACATATTGTTATCTTCAACAAAGTTGCTCCAATTACCAGATGTAAGAATGCAAGATTAATCAAACCATTAACCAACCCAAAGGCCCATAAACTGAGGAATAGATAAAATAGACGTGATGTTTTTATACAATGGAATATTACTCAGCTATAAAAATATAAATTCAAGGCTTTTATAGGTCAATGGATGTAACTAGAGATCATACTCATAAGTGAAATAAATCAGACCCACATGTGTAAACATCATGTTGTCTCCCTAGTATAAGAACCTAAAAGAGTAAATAAAATTCAAAATCACAATACATATTGTGAAAGGGAAAGAAATTATTCAAAGGGAAGGAACAAGTTGGATGAGGGAAAGGAGTAAAAGAAATAAAGAAGGAAGGAAAAAATATATATGTAGTATGTATATGTGTATACAGAAGGATAGGATAGTTATACAGCTTATGTCTATTGATTTATTGAAAGGAACAGTTAATGTTTAATGTTTTGTTAATCTTGCATGATTATAGCTGGTAATCTGATTCACTAATTTGAAGACCACAATATGCACTATAACAATGATTGGTGAATTCCTACCATCTTATCTAGTGAAGGTCTGTATCATTTCTAATGATATTATGAATTTTTATTCTCTTAATGGTTTGATCAGTATTGTTTATTCTCTTTAGAATAAAAAGTTTTTTAAAAATATTTGAATGATTACAGGGAAGCAAGTTCACTAGAAAATATTTTCAGTGATATTTCGGTCTCAATGGTGAATAATGGCTTTTTTGAAGAAAGGGAAATTTACGAAGAAGAAAGAAAAACAGACTTGGGGGGGATATAATAGCTCAGTGGAATAAGCACTTGCCTAGCAAGCGCAGGGTCCTGAGTTCGATCCCCAGTACCGCAAAAAAAAAAAAAAAAGAAAAACAGACTTGGAATAGAATACTTGTAACAGAATTTCCAAAACCAGTGTAAATCAAGAGTGAGAAAATGCTACATGTTTGATTAACATGAAAACTCTGTAAATATCCACAGAACAACTGAAAATTTTACAATTTGTCTATGAGGATTTTTTACTACTAGAAACTTGTATTTCTTTCATTTATGTAATCCATTTTACTGATAATATCATATGTAGTAATATAAATATTTCATATGTATATAGGATTTCTATTAGTCTTAAATATAATTTGAATAGAAATTCACTATTTTTCATCTAAAACATGCTTTTGTATAATTTAAATAAATGGAAGAAATGAAAGGCTTGATTTTAAGAGGCAATTATAATTAAAAGGTAAAGTGAAACGTGGCTTATCTTACCCAGCAGTCCCCAGAAGGTCTGAGCATTTCCTTTTCCCCAGGACACAGTTACCTTGTAACCACAGGTCTTTTGGGATGAGGCTGAAAGAAAGCTCAATAATATAAAATTTTGGCCCTGTAACAGTTCTCAAGATCTCCTTTAACCTAAGTTTCTGGGTCTTTAAACTGCGTCAAATCTGAGAACGGATGGAAGAGCCGTGACTCTTGTTTGTGAGTCAGATTACCCTTTTATTCACTTGACTTACAATTTTTCTGCCTATACAGATTAATTAAGCATTGAGAAGGCTTCCTTTCTCTTTTACTTCTAGGAAAACCACAATCAACTAGCCAATGCCAGAGGTCTATGCCAGTCAGATTATTACTTCACTCTACAAACAGAGAGAGAAAGCAAACTAATATAAATCTATTACGAATTGGTTCACATAATTTTGGCAGCTTATAAGTGCAAAATCTATAGGACGAACAAGTGCTTTGGGAGAGTCAAGGGCAGCCACTGTTTCTACTTCAAAGTCCATCAGGCATGAAGAGCTAACATTGCAGGTAATGTCTGAAGGCAGTTAGCTGAAAATTTTTCTCCTAGTGGGAAAGGATTGATCTTTTTATCTTTCTAGGCCTTCAATCAATTGGATGAGTGTGACTGTACCATGAAAGGCAATCCATCCATCTTACATCACTGATGGTAATGTCGGTTCAGTCTAATGCTAAAATTTACTAATCTAAGTATTAAACTCATCTATAAATCCATAGCAGAAATGTCCAACACAACATTTGACTAAATGTCTAGGCACCTGTGCACTAGTCACACTGACACATGAAATTAACCATAATATCTTATAAGGACAACATCCTCTTAATCACAAAAGAAGTATCCTGTACTTTGTAAACCAAGTTTTGAGCTGTGAATGCAACCAACAAAATGGTTCGCATTCTTTCTGGTCATTAGTGACATGGTGGTACTTGGCTTAAAAGGCTTTTAGTGAGAAATGAAAACTATTTTCCACTTTGAATGCTAAATGATGTTTTCTCAAGCCTATTGCACAGAGGCACCATTGTGACATTTACTAATACTTTGAGTTTTTTCTTATGCCTGGCTCTTTTCACTTAATCAGCTGGACTCCAAGTGGCAATATTGGCATTTCATACGGTTAATATTGCCATTATGTTCATAGCTCAAAGTGTTTAAAGACTTACTAGTGGTTTCATCTTTGTCTGAGTTTTTCATCTGAAAGTTTAAGGAGTTTTGGAGAAGTTTTCCTGCTGGAGTTTAATGAAGCATACTTTTGAACATTATTCATCTGAATATTCCTTTGGAGTCAACAGCTGAGGCTCCCAATTCATATGTACCCCAATAATATTCAGGGATGCCATGGACACCATCAGCTAATATATTTGTTTATTGAATACCATATATATTATACACTTCTGATCGTCTATGAGTCAGTCACTGTGACCTGTGAGTGTATCGTGTATCATAAGAAATAATCTCCCTATTGAATTATTTGTTGTTACTATTTTATTGCTCACAGGGATTCTATATGAATGAACAGGAGCTACATGAATGATCTCTTTGTGTTCTTTTCCACTTCTGCTGTGATTAATATTTTCTTTCTTTTTCTTAATTCAATGATATTATTGAAAACAAAAATACCTATACACACAAAAAATATGCTTTTTTTCTCCCTCCAATGTCCCCATAATGGCAAAGTTACTTAAAGAGAAATCAAATCATGTCACAGTGCTGAAAACTGACATACTGTTCTCAGGAAAATGTCTTGTTGATGGCGTAAAGGTTTTCCTGCCCCATGCTAGCCAGTGGCAGTGAAGGAGGAACAGTAAACCTAGAGAAGGGGAGTTTAAAGTCATTGGCTCCAGGCCAAAGTAAGCCTCTTCATACCGTCAGCCTCTTCACATTTGGATCCAAATTAAAATCTAATTTAGTAGGAGCTTAAATTAAAAAAGCACTCTTAATTCCTTCAATTTGCAGAATGATTCCATTTCATTAGGCAACTAATTTCTACCTGTCAGATTTGGAATGAAAGTGGTCTTTCTCAGGAGGAAACTTTCCACTTGTAGTAATTAGGTGTAGGGAGTCCATGATGACGCCTGTGCTTTGATAGCTGCTTGCATTTAACTCTCTGAGCTTCTGAACCCTTCAGTAAACTCAATTTAAGTGTCAGCTTCAATAGTTGCCTGATAGGGAAAGCTAAAATGAGGTTACATATTTCATAATTAAATAGCACAACTACTTCAATTCTTATTAGAGATCATGAAAGGTTACCCTACGTAAAGTCCAAGAGCACAAATTCTTTTGTTGATGTATTGTTTTAATAAGCTCCTGAAGAAAATCTGAAGAGGTCTTGATTACAATTACACACAAGCTAGAGGATTGCATGTGTTCAACAGGATCAAAGTAATGACTAAAATTAGCAGGTAGGATGAACTGCAATCACCAGGTCTAGCTCCTCTCTTTGGTCTTATTCTTGACTTGCGCAAGGTGGCATGCTCTAATACTGAAGCCCCCGGCAGGCAGTGGGAGCCCTGAGTCCCAAGCTTTGCTACCTACCAAGTGAGAAACCGCTGACAAAGTTTGCCTTCACTTAGCTTCATTGTATCTGCAAACTGACTTTTTTCTGTAAATGCAGCAGAAACCTAACATTTTTATGAATGTATGGCTTTCACAGAAAGCGTTTCTCATACTTAGTGATGAATATAACTTTTTACTGTACAGCTACATTTTACCACCAGCCATTTTCATCCAGAATGAATCAACAAAGAAAACTAGCCTGGTTGTATCTCAGTCTTCATTATAAAACACCTCCTTCCTTTCTTCAGCTGTTCTGATAGGTGAATGTGTGATACGGAAGGTGTTAGAAATAGCAAAATGACCCATTGTAGGATGTATTTACTTCGCTAAATATTTACTTCGTTATTTACTCTGAATTTTATTTGGAAAGAAAAGTATGTTGAGTGATATTTAAGTTCGAGCTGGTTGTTGTTTTAGACTAAATACTTTAAAATATTATTAAATGTGGATTAATCTAAAGAATTCATAAATTTTCCAAAATAGATGAACAAATTAATATTAACATCAACAATTTGTACAATTTTATAGTTAGAAAGAATGAGGGGATATATGGCACAGTAGAGTGGAAGTAGTTAACAGTAAGAAGTTGGATACATCAAAATAGCTAGAATAAAGATTTTTAATATATTCACTCTAAAGAAATGATAAAAGTTTAAGATAACGTATGCCAATTAAACTGACTTGCTCATTATATAATGTATATGTGAACTGAAACATCTCCTGTATTTCATAAATATTTATAATTATGTTTCAAACTTTCTTCAAAAGAAAATAATTTATAACACAAATTATTTGGGAGCAGAAGATTAAGTTTCCAATTTAACAGACAAGAATATTTTCATATAATGATTAAAGATTTTTGTAAAGTCTAAATTTAAAATGTCTGAGCATCCACATCAAAGTAGCAAAGGGCTTTCAAAGTGAAGATATGAGGGGGCTTTTGCGTGCCGGCTGCGGGAGTTTGTTTTCATCATCTTACTCTCACTGATCGTGTCAAGGAGAATGAACAGTGGTTCCTGATGTTCATGCAGAGCTCTTTGATTTCCAAATTATTTTTGCATAATTAATTCAGAAGTAAATGACTATTAAAATAAAGACGATCTGAAAAGTCAATGGTACCAATTAAATAATAACTTCTGAAAATAGGACAGGAAGTAAGAAATGTCTTTCAACTTTTTCTAAATATATGACTTCAACTTTAAAAAAAATCTCACTAATCTTAATTTTTCTGCTTTTATATATAACTAACATTAATAAAATGAATATCATAAGATTTTTAATGGACAATTTTAAATTTAAAAAGTAATTATGAGTATTAATAAGCAAACCAAATTATTCTGGGTTAAAATAATGCTTGAAATTAGAATTCTAATATCTCAATACACTCAAAAATTATTAAAATGGTCACACAAGAAGACATATACTATATATACTGGCTAAAACAAACTAAGAATAGGAAATATAACCAAAATCAGAATTTCTTCTCTTTATAGCTGATAGGACTGAGTGGATTTTTTATTCAAGACACTGGTCAAATATTCATTTTTAGAGTTAAAAATTAATATATATCCTCTTTTTCATTTGTCCTACTCTTACTCTTTCTATTCTGTTTCTTTTTCTTTTTTAAATGTTAACTCTATTGCTACATTATTATCACATTTATCCCTGCACAAAATGTTTCTTAATCCTTTTCCCCACTCCCCTTCCTTCCCACCAATCCTTCCCCTCCGCATTTACAAAACTCGGTCACCACTATTTGTCTTCCATTTTTTACAATCTGTATTCTATTCCTTTTCTTCCCCTTCCCTCCTCCCTTTTTCCCCTTCCAACATGAACATTTTGCTCCCACTTCCCGTTACATATCCTCTATTTTGGTCCTTAGTTATGTTTTAAGTTTTCACACAAGAGAAACAATGTGTTATTCAGTTGTCTGTGTCTGATTTATTTCACTTAAAATTATGTTCTCAAGGTGAATCTATTCACTTAAAAATTGACCCAAACTTGTGCATCTTTATAGTTGAGTATGATTCATTATATATAAGAAACATTTTCTTCATCCATTTATGGACATATGAGCTGTCTGAAAGAATTAGATTCTATAAGTTGTACTCATGTAAACATGGGTGTTCATAAGTCAGTGTGGTACAATGCTTTTAACTCTTTTAGAAGGGCAACTAAAAAGGGAATAGTTGGGTCAAATGAAACTTCTAGTTGTAGTTTTTTGAGGAATTTCCATACTACTTCTATAGTACCAATTTACATTCCCACCAGTAGTAAAGAAGGGTTCATAAAGAAGGGTTCAAGGCTGCCCCACAGCCTTGCCAGTATTTGTTACTGTTTGATTTCTGAAAAAAGGCCATTCTTTCTGGGATGAGATGGAATTTCAGTGTTGCTTTAACTTGCATTTATCAAATGACCAGTCATAGTGAATACTTTTTCATGTGTTTATTTGCTACTTGTACTTCTTCATTTGAGAAGTGTCTATTTATTTCAGATGACCATTTTTGGATTGATTTAAATTTGGGGGTCTGATTCTTTCTGTGTTCTTTATATATTTTATATATTAGTCCTTTTCTGAAGACTGTCTGGTAAAATTTTTTTAACATTTTTAGGTTGGTTTTTACTCTGTTGGTGGTTTGTTTTGTTTTGTTTTTGCTGTGCAAAAATTTTTTAATATGAGCCCAGTTGTTGGTTCCATGTAATATTTCCAGTGCAATCTGGGTATTGTGCACAAAGTTTCTGTCTATACCTATGTCTTTAACAGTTATGTCTAGTCTATCTTCCAGCATATTAAGTATTTATGTATTAATATTTATATCTCTTAAATTTGACACTTTTATACATAAATGTGTGAAACTAAAGACCATAGCCATAGGTGAAATAAATCAGACCCGCATGTGTAAACATTGTATTATTTCCCTAGTGTAAGAACCTGAAGTAGTAAATAAAACCCAAAAGATTCAATAGATATTGTGAAAGGGAAAGAAATTGCTCAAGAGAAAGGAACAACTGGAATGAGGAAAAAGAGAAAAGTAAAGAAGGAACAGAACAACAACAACAACAAACAACAACAACAAATGTGTATATATATATATATATATATAATGATAGCTGGGATAATTGTACTGTTGATGTCTATTTGTTTATTGAAAGGAAAAGTTAAGGATTAAATTTTTTGACCAATTTGGCATGCTTATATCTGGTAATCTGAGCAACTAATTTGAAACTACAATATGCAACATAACAACCATTGTTAAATTCCTACCACCTTATTTAGTGAACCTCTGTATAATGTTTAATGTTTTTTATTACTTTTTATTATCTGTAATTGTTTGATCAGTATGCATCCTTCCTCATGGTAATCTGAGCCACTTTGTTGATGATAACAATATGTAATATAACAACCACTGTTAATTCCTATCATCTTGTTTTAAAATTCTGTATCATTGTTATTGTTTTTATGCTGTTTGGTTTTTGTCTCTGTTTTTGTTTTGTTATTTTTCTCTTTACAATTAAAAAAAATAAAAGAATTACATATTTGATCCACTTTGATTTTTATTTAGTGTATGGTGAGAGATATAGGTCTAGTTTTAATCTTCAGCAGCTGGAAAGCCAGTTTTGTTGTGGAAAGCCAGTTTATTAATTAAATGGTGAAAAGCCACTTATTAAAGAGGATATCTTTCTTCCAGTAAAGTTGCATAGCCCCTTTGTCAAAGATAAGGTGGCTGAATGTGTTTGGAACTGTTTGTGCATCTTCTGTTCTCTTGATCCTCAAGTTTGTGTGGTTTTTGTTTGGTTCTATTTT
>PVLD010002276.1:100575-170822 GCA_004027595.1 Dinomys branickii
CCCTGCGCTTGCTAGGCAAGTGCTTATTCCACTGAGCTATATCCCCAGCCCCTGTTTTTGGTATTCTAAATCCTTTCTGGTTCCAAATGAATTTTGGAACTGTTTTCTGTAGTTCTGTGAGGTATGCTATCAGCACTATCAGGATTGCATTAAATCTGCATAACACGTTTTGAAGTCCATCCCATATTTCTAACTGACATTTGTTTTCTTTCTCTGAGCCACATTATTTAAAAATATAAGCTTTATTTCACTGTTTGGTCACTATTGGATCCTGCACTTAGTATGCATATAGTATATACTTCAGATATTTACTAAATGAGAAAAGAATGTTTCATGTCTCAGGAAATCATTTATCCAGGAATTGATAACAAACACACGGTCAGGGCTAAACTCAGACATACCTATGCTATATTGGTATGGGAGGATGTGGGCTGAGATGGCTTACACAGGCTACCTTGGTAGCTTTTAATTACATAAAAATTACATAGCAATGCCCTTGATGAACGTAAGTATAAAAATCCTCAACAAAATATTAATAAACTTAATTTTATAGCATTTTCAAAAGATCACTCAATATAATCAAGTAGGATTCACTGTGGGATGCAAGAATGGTTCCAAAACACATGTAACTTGATCATTGTGACAAATCACATAAATAGAAAATGTGGCAAAGGCTGTGGTGCAGACAAGCGCTGGAAGTCTGTGAGAGATCCACACACAAACTCAGCAGGAGTCCTGTTCTACCAAGAAGGGCTTTGCCGCCAGATAAGTCTACCAAGATTCATGCAGTGAATACTGGCTTTAGAACAACACAAAAAACTTCTCCATATTGTATTTTTTGTCCTTCTGATTATATAAGCATAGGAGAATATCTAATTTATTGTACCTTTGCTGGGTATAACCATTCAGTGTACAAACTGACCTGACCACTAGAAAGTCTCAGCAGTAAACAGTGTATCAAAAATACAACTTCTGCCTTGGTGGGGTAAGAAAGCCACTACTTAGGAGATAAGTATGCAGCTTTCCAAATTTTTCTGCCTATTAGTTCTCTTCACAAACCCTTTTTCAAGTTTTAATTCATGATACACAGAAGAAAGATCTAGAAAATTATACTTAGCCCAAAAATGTAACTGAAACAATTTCATGAAACCATTATCAAACTTTTAATCTTCCCAGTTATTTTTCTGTGAGAAAGTTTTTCCAATAGCTACTGTTTTAAGCCACAGTTGTCATATTTTGACCTCTGTGGCCCTAAACCTGTGAGTTAATTCCTACTTGAGACCTTAAATGCCACTGCAGGCCGCCAAGACAGAGAGAGGGAATTGGGAACATCTCAAACTCCTCCTCACTTCCACATTGGAGCAGTAGGTGCTCACTAGTGGAATCTACCGAACTGCTGACTATTCTGCAGATGTCTTTATCACTTCTAGGAGAGACTGGTGGTGTCATGTAAAACATGTTCACATCATAAACAAGATATGTTTATTTGTGTTTTAAAAAAAAAACAACTGCTTGATTTAGTTTTTGGGTTCCAAATTTTTTTAGAGATTTAGGAAACTTCAAGTTATTTATTAGAAGACATTGTTGAGGCTCTTTATTAATCAATAACAGATGTTTGATATCTTAAGGAACAGTATCTAGACAGAAAATGTAAACCTATAGGTAAAACCTCTAAACAAAAATGATGGCTACAAAGCATTAAAGGAAACATTTCATCACACAAATCTGCTGCAAAAAAATGTCACCAAGGGCAGAGTTTACTAATCATTTCTTTGTCATTAACTTTCAGGAAATTAGTGCCAAAGTCATTAGTATGCTAAAATTGGTTTTTATGAAATGAAATCAATTTAAGAAAAGACTCCCATGAAATTTTAAAAATTAACAGTTACATAAATAGCACATATGGCACTTCATAAGCTAGAGTAAGGCAAAGAAGTCAAGGTAATATTTAAAGATTCGTATAATGCTTAAATGTCCTAAGAATTATAGAAAAATGAAGAGATTAATAGTGAGATAGAGGACCGTACAGCCAGAAGATGAACTGAAGTAGTCATAAGGACAAAGGAGAAAGCCGGACTGTAATACAAAATTAAAATAAAGTATTTATCAGGTGGAAGAGACTAGTGTATGAAATAAACACAACAAATACTGAAGTGATTCGTTGGGGAAATGCAAACTAAAAAGAACTAATTCATGCTTAGAGTATTTTCTGAAATTATTCAATTTAAACAAGCAAAAGTTTCAATGTTAATATCAAAGCAAATATACAAAGAATAATTCTATCAATACTTGTTAACCAATCATTATATAATGGGGATATTGAAAATAATGTATTTTAAAGCTTGATTATGTAATACTGTATTTTATATATAAAACACTGAATTAAAATAGGGGGAAATGATTGCTGTGTAAATTGTACACATCTGTAGCCACAAATAGTTATGAGACTGAGGTGGGAGGATCACATACATGTAAGAGTTCAAGACCAGTTTGGGCAACATAAAGAGATTTCTTCTCAAAAAATTAAACTGCAAAATTTATGTTTTTAAAAAATTCACTTTGTGAAACCTATGTAAAGCATAAAATTCTAAAAATAAGCATATGTCTAGAGTGTTACAATGAAGAATTAAATGAAAGCACTCCATGCCTCTCAATAGACAATTTTAATATAAAATGTCAAGTCTTTTTGTATTATGTGTTAGTTTACCATAGTTTAAATCCAAATTTGGAGGGATTTTGCTTATAGGCACAAGAAAATCATTTTCTCATCTACATAAAATGTTCAGTTTTTATCTCCAGTAATACTAACAAAGAAAAACAGTGAATTTTTAAGTAAAATGCTGTAGATTGGATGAACTATATAAAGTATAAAAACATACAAACATGCGGTAAGTACCATTGTGGTACAAAATCAAAAACAAATGGTAAAGAATTATACTTATTTACACAAATAAATGTACAACACTACAAGGAGGATGCAGTAGTCAGCTTGACTTCTGTACCAACCCAGAGAGGGGGAGTGACTTAAACCACAGCAACTTCTATTTCTCACCTCTGGAAAAAGGCCCAGGGTAAATCTGGCCCCATTTAGTTCCTGGGAAGGGCTCTTACTCTCACTTATAAACAGCTGTCTTCACGCTATGTACTCATGGGTTTGGCCCTCGGGTAAAGCAAACTTTCATGAAAATTTACAGTTGCCGTTCAAATTTATTCAGATATTTAATTCAGTTTTGACAGACTGGAAATCAAAGATAAAAATGTTTTAAATTACTATGGTTTGCTAATATACCTATTAGTCTTTGTAAAGTAAAGCAGAACAGTTTTAGTGAAGATTTTGTGCTCTCTACCAAATAGTTTTAAAACTGAGGTTTTACCTTTCCTTGGAGAAGGACATTATGAGAGTTATTTTGTAAAAACTGCTTACATTTTAATGTACTTAATATGAGTTACAGTTTTGAGAAATTTTAAAAAGAAGGAAAGCCTAGCTTCTAAATCGATAATGTAAGAATTTTTGTATTTTCTTAAAAGATATATACTTCTAATGAAATTATTCACATTCTTTTAAGAATTGGGTTCAAAACATTGGCAGAAAGATTCACTAGAATTTCCTTGAGTGTATGATAAAGACATACATAATAATGTAAGTTCTGGGAACTACAGATCAGCGTTTTGTCATTTATGTCATATTTTAGTTCAATAAATTAGAATAATGGTTGAAATCTGACAATCTATGTTTCAAAACTGTATTAAATACGAAGACTAAATGCATGAAATTAAGAGATGTTGAATTGAAAATTTTCACATCATACTCTGTTGATACCAAATATCAGCACCGAAGCCTGTCTAATGGTTCAATTACAGGAGAAATGCCAAGCAGGTGCACTGCCCTGCGCCAATCCCAGCGTGAACGCCTGAGTAATGCGACGCTAATAAAAGCTAATGCTGAAAACCAAGTGTTAGTCTCAATATAATATTTCCTTGTATGTTTTAACCATTTCCTTGCTCTCCTTTTTACCCCATATCTCTGATCTTCCTTATCTAATTATCTCTGATCTTCCAGACCCAAATATTTTGCAGATGACTAAAGAAACCATCAGTATGTCCATTAGTGACATTCTTCTGGTGACAAAATCTCTTAGGCTTTTATTTCTGAAGGAAAAATAGAATTTATTGTTCAGTTCTGAATAATATCTTTTTAAAGGACATTATTCTAAGGTGGTAAGTTTTCACCTGGAATGTAAAATTTCACTATCTCTGCTGATACAATTTTTCATTTCTTGGAAGTTAGTAATCTCTCCATTGCTCCTTGATAGTGGTCTTCTTTTCTTTATTTGTTTTTGCCTTATCATTACTTCTTGGCAGTGTCACTGTCATCCCTCATGTTTTGTTCATCTTGATTGGGTACTTAAAACTGTAATTTGTTTTCATTAACAGCTTATAAAATAGTCATTAAACCTAAAAACATTTCTTCTAGTCTCTTGTTCCTCTCACTCTTTTCTGAAACATCAAAGACATTTATGACAAAGCACCTAATCACTCTGTCTCTGTATTTTCCATTCCATTGTTGTTCCATAATTCACTCTAAATATCCATGTGTTCTCTCTTCCTTTGCAAATTTCAACCGCATCATATCCCTTTTAAACCTATCAACTGCTATTTTACTTCTTGTTATTGAATTTTAAATTCTAGAATTTTTACTTAATTTTCAAAGTCATATATCTTCCTTGTCTTTCTTCTGTGGTAAAATTTGTAACCTCTCCTTTACTTTATTCCCTCATGAACATAATGTGTTAGCATTTTCACTGTAACATGGCCTTAAGCATCCCAATGCCTGCCACAATAAACTGGAGTTTATTATTTCTGATTATTTGCATATATGTTCTTTAATCTCATTATGTGCCTTAATTTAAAAAAATAATTACAGGGGTGAAATTCACATGACAAATAGCTGTCATAAAGTGAACACTTCAGGAGCATTTAGTACATTTACATGATTTGCAACCCCTTCTGCCTAGTCCTAAAACACCACAATTACTTCAGGTAAAACCTCCTATTTCTTAATCATTTTCTCCTAATTCTTCCCTTCCTTCAGCTTCTGACAAATTACAGTCTGCATTCTGTCTACATGTATTTAACTAGTCATGAAAGTCCAATTAAGTCAAACACTATATGACTTTTGTGTCTTTTTTTCAACTTAGCAAAGAGTTTTGGAAGCCCATGCACCTTATATCATATATCATTGGTTTATTCTTCCTTGTGGTGTGTCAATAATACCCATTGCGTTTGTATACCTCAATTCCCGTAGCCATTCACCCACTGCGAGAGAATTTGTCTGTTTCCATATGTTCACTCTTACAAATAATGCGCAATAAACACTGATATACAAATATAATCCCTTTTTTATTATTTTGAATATATATCTGTGAGATTTCTGAATCAGATAGTATCTATGTTTATTTTATTAGTTTTACTTGTTTTTGAGAAAATACCATATACTTTATTTTTGCAGTAGCTACACCGTCGGTTAGACCCATTTGCAAAGTGTAACCCTCACCATATCCTTGCCAACATTTGCTGTTTTCTCTGATTATTATTATTACAACCATCCTAGTGATGTGATACCTCACTGTAGTTTTGATTTGTATTTTCCTTTGCACCAAAAATTCCAATGATTTCTTGCCACTTTGTACAGTCTTTTGAGAGAAAATTTCATTCAAGTTCTTTGTTGTGTTATTAAAATTATTTTGTCTTTTTGACATTAAGATGGTGTCATTATATTCTGGATATGAGATCTTAATCTGATATATTATTTATAATTTATAATCTTTATTCCACAGGTCATCTTTTCATTTTCATAATACCCTTTAATGCTGACCATATTTTAAACTTTGATTTTCTTTAATTTTTAGAGTTTCAATGCACACCTGTATGCAAACTGATGGTCAAATTCAAATTCATGAATATTAAGTCCTATATTTTTCTAAGAATTTTATGGTTTAACAGTTATTTGGACAACTACTTTTCTTGTGTGAGGCATACTATTTGAAAGTTTGTAGAAATAATTTGGTTTAGAGTCAATTCATTTTGCTTTTATCAGCTGTTTGTTTTCTCCAGCTCTCTGAGGTTTAACTGACTACAATTTCATGTTTGAAATTGTTTACTGTCCATGGATCCCTCACTCTGAACTTCCTGACACTTGGGTATACAGACTCAATGCCCACAGGTTTCACCAGATGCCTTTTGGATGATCCTGCCCACCACTGTTTCCTCACCAGTCTTTGTATCCTGACCAGTGATTTTGGTTAAGAAACTAGTAGCAAAAAGAAAAGTAGTGGCACCGGGTAGGTATCAACTCTGATTTCCTCTCTAGTTGTCCATTATATATGAATATTTCTCAGTAGTGTATGTTATGTGGGTGTGTATGTATGTAACAAGATCACGTGTGCTCAAGAAGCAATGTCCTATGTGAGGTGGAGGGGGTGTATTTTAAAATCTAGAAAGTGTGGCTTACTAAAACAATGCTCAAATAACGACTGAATCATACTTGCTGCACTCTTACAGATTTCAAATATTTTCTCATCTTCAGACTAGGGACTATTTTTATCCTTCTACATAGTTTCTTGAAAAATACACAGCATGACCTGCCCTGGCCTTTCACTAACTGTGGGGAGTTTTCTCCTCATTCTACAGAACAGGAATGAGAAACATTCTTGCCAGTCTGATGGGAAGGATAACCCACTCTATCAAATAAATAGAGACAGATAAACAGACAGATAAAAATGAAATGAAGCATGTGGAGAAATGAGCCCAAGGAAACTCTGCTTCACATTCTAATTTGAAATATTCACTCCATTCATTTGTTGAGCATCTCCAAACATAATGCAATTTTAATATTAAATTGACCTGTTCCCAATGCCAGGACTCCACGTTTTACTCTGTGCTGTTGGAGCCATTAAATATAAGAAAATTTAGATAGCCAACTTTCCTTTACAATACTGTTGATTTGTGACAGTTTTATTGACTATTTGGGGCTATGTAGCTTTTACCACTGGCAAACCTGTGTTACTGTAGCTCACTTAAATCTGCTTAATTTAAAATTATACATCCCAAATGTCTGACATTTTATTAAAAATTTTATCAGTTTGATTATTGTGATTTTTCCATGACACTTTGCAGGGTAGAGTGTCAATTTGACTGTCATAACTCAAATTGACTTAGAATGTGCTTCATTTCATTTAACAGATTATTTTTATTGAAAAAAACCTGTCAAATAACAAACATACCAATACATTTTCAGGATTCCTGAATAATCTGACAGTTTATGTTATTAAATTTGAAGAGTTTTTCTAAGAAATTATCTCTTCATCTTCTATCCATCCAAAGTGGGAGTTCTGTGATCTGCTGAGACCTTCTGGTCTGAGGGTATTGTATTAGTTACTTTTCTCTTCTTGTGGAGATAAAATACACAATGCACAAGGCTAAAGGGGGAAACGTTTATTTAGCTCAGAGTTGTATAGGTTTCAGTCCATAAACGGTTGGCTCCAAGGCAGGTTGCCATGGTAGACAGGCATCACAGAGGAAAAAATGTTCATGGTGGGAGAAAGTAGCAAAGCACACAATCAAGGGGGCTTAGCAGCTTCTTTCTGCCCCTTTGGTGCTCTATCTGGGCTACTGGGATTAGGGTGTCCCCAGACCAATTCACGGGCTGATTTAGTAATCACACACACTGAATGCAGCATCACACATGGTATTTCCATTTGCTTCTGAAAAAGCCCCGCCATGGCCAAATGAGACTTGGGGGGCCAACCGTATACAAACCCTAACAGGTACGTGTAATGAATCACGGGCATGCAACTTTAAAAATGTTTCAGCTGGGTGAGCATTGCACTGTCTACAATTATGCGTAAATCTCCTTCTCAATTTCATCTCTTCTAGTCATCCCACACACATTCCTTCATCTATTCCTAACACCTGGGAATGCTGATTTTCCTGAAGAAATTATTCCATTGAACTCTGCTATCTCTTCTTAGAAAATACTTTTGAACCCAAGGGAATTCTCAAGAATTTAGAATTAAGAATTCTCAAAAACCGTGTTGCACCCCAGGCCAACTAAAACTTCTTCATATAAACACAGATGCTAGTAAGCTTTTTAAAGGTCTCCAGGTAATTCCATTGCATCACTAAGCTTAACATTTGTTGTTATAAAGCCTTTACTCACAAAAGTAATATGAGAGACCTGGTAAATTGTTTATTTTCAAATCCACCACTGGAGATCCTTTATCTACAGCATGGCATGGAGCTTGGAAAGTAATCCCCAGGTGACTTCAATAAGGTGGTATGTGGACTACTTTCTAAAATTTCTTGTATTTTAAAAATTTTTAAAAACTAACAAAACAACAATGAAGACAAAATCAAAAGCAAAATCAAAACAACAAAAATAATACATGACCTCAAAACAAAATGATAGGGATTAACACTTGTTGCTACTTTATACACTGTTATCTTCAAACAAAGTTGCTCAGTCCACCAGGCATAAGAATGTAAGACTGATCAAATAATCAAAGACAGTAACAAGTTATAAAAAAAATATTGGAAATGATGCAGAGCTTCACAATACAAGATGGTAGGAGTTCAACAATGGTTCTTATGCTGCATATTGTCTTCAAATCAGTCATTCTGATTACCAAATTCAAGCGTGCAAAATTGGTCAAGAAAAAAGAAAATTTTAAACATTGACTGTTCCTCTCAATAAACCACAGACATCAGTAATACACCTAATCCAGCTATACTTACACATACATATAAATTTTGTTTTTCATTTTAAAAAACCCAAAATAACAAAAACAAATATATAAAGAAAGCAGCATAGAGAACAATAATACAGAATTTCAAAACATGTTGATAAGATATTAGCAGTGGTTGTTATATTACTTAATATCATCTTCAGAATGGTTGTACATATAATCAGATATAGGCATTGCACATTTACAGCTCCTTTTGATAAACCAACAGATATTAGTAGTACAATCATCCCAGCTATCCTGTGTATACATATACACATTTTCCCGCTTCCTTCTTTCTTTTTCATCTCCCCTCCTTCATTCCAGTTGCTCCTTCCTATTTGAGCAGTTTCTTTCCCCTTTCACAATATATACTCTACCTTTCAGATGTTATTTACTCTTTCCAATTCTTATAGTATGGAGGAAATATGATGTTTGCCCATTTAAATCTGATTTATTTCACTAATGAGTATGGGCGCTAGTTGCATCCATTTACCTATAAAAGCTTCAAGTTTGTCTTTTCTATAGCTGAGTAATACTCCATTGTATAAAAATATTACATCTTTTTATCCATTCCTCAGTTAATAAACATTTGGGTTGTTTGCAAGATTTAGTTATTACAAATTGCTCTGCTATAAACATGGGTGCACATATATCTCTGTGGTATGATGTTTTCAGTTCTTCTGAAGAAATACCCAGGAGGGAAACAGCTGGGTTGAATGGGACCTCTGATTGTAGTTTACTGAGGAATCTCCAGTTTGATTTCCACAGTGGTTGCACCAGTCTACGCTCTCACCAACAGTGGAGAAGGGTTCATTTTCCCCCACAGCCCTGACAGAATTTGTTCCCGGTTGATTTCTTGATGATAGCCATTCTTTCTGTGGTGAGATGGAATCTCGGTGTTTTAATTTGTATTTCTCAAATGACTAATGATGTTGAATATTTTTTCATGTATTTGCTGTTTATATTTCTCCATGTGAGAGGTGTGATTCATCTCAAATGCCCATTTTGTATTGGGATTTTCTTTGCACTTGGGGAGCTGATTTTTTAAAATTCTTTAAAGGTTCTAGACAAGAGTCATTTGTCTGCGGGACAACTGGCTAAAATATTTTCCCAATTTGTGGGTTTTCTTTTCACCCTGTTGGTGATTTCTTTCGGTGTGGAAAAAGTTTTCAATAAGATGAGATCTCAGTTGTTGATTTTTTGCAATATTTCTTGTACAGTTTGATTTGTGTTCATGAACTCTCTATTCATAGGGGTAGCTATGTGTTCAAGACTTACACCTGCTTTCTCTTCCAATAGATCTAGTGTCTGTGTTTTAATATATAGATATATAAGCCATTTGACTTTATTTTGGTGCATGGTGATAGGCTTGGTCTAGTTTTAGTCAGCATGTGGAAAGCCAGTGTTTGTAGCACCACTTATTAAATAGTCTTATCTTTCTTCTAGTGAACATGTTTGGCCCCTTTGTCAAAGATAAGGTGGCTGAGTGTCTTTGTGGTTGTGTCTACATCTTCTAGTCTGTTCCACTGATCTTCAGGTCTGTTCTTCTACCAATGCCACACTCATCACACTTGCTTTGTAGCAGAATTTCAAATCAGGGGTTGTGATACCTCCTGCCTTGCTTTTGTTGCCCAGGATTGCTTTTGCTATTCTGGATCTATTTTGGTTTCAGATAAAGTTTAGGAATGTTTTCTCTAGGTCTGTGAGGTATACTAGTGCTATTTTTGCCATAGTTGCACTGTATCTGTATAACAGTTTTGGGAATATGGCCATTTTCACAATGTTGGTTCTTCCTATCCATAAGCAAGTAGTATCTTTCCATTTTTCAAAATTCTCTTCAATCACTTTTTTCAGAATAGTATAATTTTCACTGCATAGATCTTTAACTTTTTTGTTAGATTAATTCCTAAATATTTCAGTTTTTATATGCTATTGTGAAAGATATTGTTTCCCTTGTTTCTCTCTCAGTATGTCTGTTGTTTGTGTATAGGAAAGGTGTTGATTTTTGAATGTTGACTTTGTATCCAGCTATGCTGCTGAATTTGCTGATTAATTCAAGGAGTCACTTGGTGGAGTTTTGGGGGTCTTCTATGTAGAGTATGATGTCATCTGCAAATAAAGACAATCTTACTTCTTCCTTTCCTATATTTATTCCTTTTATTTCTTTCTCTTCTCTAACTGCTCTGGCTAGTGTCTCCAGACATTTGTTGAATAGAAGTGGTGACAGTGCACATCCTTGTCTTATTCCTGATTTTAAACTGAAAACTTTCAGTTTTTTTCCATTTAGTATGATGTTGGCTCTTGGTTTGTCATAAGTGGTTTTTATCAGATTGAGGTAAATACCATCTATGCCAATTTTCTGTAGGGTTTTTATCATGAATAAGTGTTGGGCTTTATCAAAAGCTTTTTCTGCATCTATTGAGATGATCATGTGATTCTTGTCTTTAGCTCTGTTGATATGGTGTATTATATTGATTGATTCGCATAGATTGAACCATCCCTGCATTCCTAGGATGACTCACACCTGGTCATGGTGTATTATCTTCTTAATGATTAGCTGCATTCTATTAGCTAATATTTTATTGAGAATTTTTGCATCTATGTTCCTTAGAGAGATTGGCCTATAGTTCTCTTTTTTGGTTAGTTCTTTTTCTGGTTTTGGTATCAGGGTAATACCTGCATCCAGGAATGAGTTTGGAAGAATTGCTTCCCTTTCTATTTCTTTAAAGAATTTGAGAATAATTGGTATTAAATCTTCTCTAAATTTCCTGTAGAATTCAGCTGTGAATCTATCAGGACCTGGGCTGTTTTGTGTTGGTAATTTTTTATTACATTTTCAATTTCATTGGTTGATTTTGAGTTATTTAAGATTTTTATATCTTCTTGATGTGTCTTTGGTAACTCATAAGAATTATGAAATAATTCTAGAAATCTGTCCATTTCTTCTGCATTTTCCTGGATTACTTTTTGAGAAACACTGTTTATAGAAATAGTATGTCCTCTGCACTCTGTTACTTACCTCTTTCTCATTTGACATTTTATACTCTCTGAATGATGACATTTTCATGCATATAAATTGATTTTGCCCCTACTATAAACAATCCCTTCCTCCACAGCCTTCTCTTTCATGCACCATTTGAACTCTCACTCTCTTGTGAAAAAAATTTTAATCATAAATCTTAATTGCAATCTTTTCTTTCACACCCTATTCATCTTTCCATCTGGGCCAGCCTCCTGGGAATGACATCCATACTGTCACATAGGTCTGAAAGCTCAGCAGGGCCTTGCTTCACATGATCTAATGTCTTATTGCCTCCTCTTGAAAATCTTAATATGTTCAGGACCAAGGTCAGAGAATTTCTACCTGCTCCAGGCCCTGGGATTTATGTGGCAGATTCTACCTCCTTCAGGGTCTTGCCATTGTAAAAATCTTTCTAAATTTCAAACCTACTGGGCACTTTCTCCTTTTTGTAGCACTGGTTTTGATCATTATGTCCTTGAAACGCCTTTGTAACTATGTTTCCTCTACTTTCTTCTTGTTCTCCTATACTTCATGGGCCCTCAGAGATCCTGAGTTGCTCTTCCCTCGAGGTGATTTATACTGCTTTCTCAGCACATCACTGTCGCTCTGTGTTCCCATGGATTTTCATACTGCACATGCCCATTTGTTGACTCCCTCACACATGTAAGTGTGCATTCAAAGCCGCCATAGCTGTATGTACAATCCAGAGGACGCAGCTTTCTGCCCGAATGTCCCGCACAGACTCAGTATTCAAAAATGCAAACCATAAGAAATCAAACAAACATAAAGAATCTGAACTCATCAATTTTTCTCAAAATCTATTCTCATTTTCTAGGATCTAACTAAATTCTTGCCTCGTAGTTACTCAAGTAAAGACTTGAAGGGCAAGCTCACACCTCTAAGCCAGTTCTGCACTATGTTCTTAACATATGTCCCCGTCATCTCTACTTTTTTCACTTTTTATCTTTACTTCTTAGCTACAATTGTAATGCAGTGTGTTAAGTGTTCTCCCCGTTTTAGATTCTAACTCAGTGCTGATGGAGACATTTCCTAACAATGCAATTCTTATAACTGAAATTCAAAACTAGTCTGTGATGATTATTCTCAACCTACCAAACCATCTACCTTTTCATAAAAAATGCTAAGTAAAATTCATTTATTAACATAAAAAGTTGTGCAAAATACATATATCTACTCTAGCAAGTTAAAAAGATTGAATAATGTTCCTGCAAATATATAAAGCAGAAATAAAATAGTAATCAGTTGAATATAAATAAACATACTTCAGAATTTAAATATTTGAGAAACTCTTATGGAAAATATGTTGAAATAACCACATACATTTTCCCATAAGACTCACTTGAATACTGGTAATTAATGTGCCATAAGCAATGTAACTGACACTGATGGATTTCACAAAATATTGGACAGTTCTTGATAAAATTTCCTAATAAAAAAGAATACAACCTTCTCTCATTTTGTAGAATTGTAAAAAATGAAATATTCTATACATAGTAAAATCTACTCAATACACATTTGGCTCTAGGCACATGTAATTATAAACAGATTTATGTCTAAATGAATGTAGCAGAGTGAACACTGAAAGTTAGGAAGTATATAGGAGAAGCATGCACTGTACAAAGCTATTGCTCATCGTAGGGTAAAACATCACTTGGTCTAGTCCACTAAATGTCATCTCACAACTTTCCACTGAGAACACAATCAACCAGACACACTCTCTGTCTAATACCCATTTATACAGCCTAATCCCTCTTCCTCCCACAAATGCCCCACTTACTGCAATGTGCAGAATCACTTCATGACCAGTGTGTTTTGTTGATTACCTACACATGAAACCTCCATATATTTTTTTCTGAATTCCATATACACACTTTGAAGAAATGACATAGGATACTCATTCAAATTCTATACTGTCCATTAATTGTTGATTTTCTATTTTGAATCTTGGTTATTTACACAATAGCTTTCTTGGATTAGGGCTACATACTGATAACTATATAAACATATATGTATGCAAATATCTCATGACAAAAATTAATTGAAGGTTAACAAAGTTTCTGACATGTATAAATTTCCACCCTGTCCCTAAAGTATAGAGTTTGGTGTCCATTGGCAAATTCTTCTCTTCCTAGCTGCAAAAGTTATTAAAGAGAGGGACAAGGTATCTTTGTGACTCTTTAACATGTGTTTTTGCCTAACTAACACTCTATGTAATTTGAAGCCACATCAAAAGCAAGTGCACATATAATTGATCAATCAAGAATCATTCACACCAACAATGTTCTTATCTCCTCTTCCCTCTATATTTCTTAATGTAGAAACGTGCTGTAACTGTACCAAAATTATTGAGAATGAAGTTAACATACTCAGTTCCATACTTCTGAAAATGTCTCTGTAATTGTCTTGGTTGCTTTTCTCTCCTTGCTAAGACAAAATACCCAATGCCCAAAGTTAAAGAAGGAAAGGTTTATTTAGCTTACAGTTTGTGGAGGTTTCAGCCCACACGTGGCTGGCTCAGAGGCAGAGAGGCACATGGCAGAGGGCAAACGTTCATAAAGCCAGAACACAGCAAAAACAGCCAGCAAAAGGGAGGAATGGCAGCAAGCAGCCTCTTTCTGCCTCCCTTACATTGTAAACAAGTTACCCCCATCTAGGGGGCATGTAGCTCTCACACAATCTCCATGCCCTCCTCTTCCACAGGCTCAGGATGTATACAAAGTAAGCACTCTGGCTTCCTGCTGAGTCATTCAGCCGAACCTCCAGACTCCTCAAGTTGACACAATGTATCAACCATTACAGTACTACAATCAGTTCTTGTACACACAGGTTCTACTGCTACAAATTCAACAAACTATGCCTTGAAAATATTGAAGAAAATAATTGCTTCTCTGCTGAACATGTGCAGATGTTTTTCCTTGTCGCTGTTCCCTAAGGAATATAGTAGAACAGATATTTTCATAACATTTACATCATATTGGTTCTTACAGGTGATCGAGAGATACTTTAAAGAAAGGAGGATATATACAGATGAGATGTGAATACTATACAATTTTACATGTAGAGGAACTGACTCTATGTAGAGGAGCTAATCCTCTACATATACCAAGAGATGAATATACATAACAGTGGGATTCTACATTTATTCCTCATTTCTTTGCTTTCTGTATCTAAAAGGTTATATATTGAACCCATGTGCAGCTGTAAACATCTGCAGAGTAGGATACTGGGAGAAAGTTCATCTCTGTGTTATTATTTCTTCTCAGGGGATAAGGGAGAACAGTCTCATCAATAGTTATATTTTACTTAAGCTACAATATGCATTCAGACCTTAGATACCCTCTTCACAGGAGACTGCTACAAGGGAGACAGTAGCTGCCTAGAAACGGCCCTTTTCATTGCTTCTAGGACCTACCCTCCAGTGGAAAGAAGTACTCAGAAGAAGACAGAACTCGGTCTTCCAGAAGGGAATATGGCCTGCCCAGCTATCTCACTGTAGTCCATTCAAAAAAAGAAACCACTGAGGTCAATGACCTCATTATATTGTCATCATAAACACCTAAAATAGCTTAACTTCCTACAACTTTCAGTAAATATATTAACAAGTAATTTATATTGCAGAATGATAGCTAAAAGCAACTCTTCATGCTAAATCATTAGGAAACTCATATAAATGTCCCAGTATCTAAGCATCATAATTAAAACACTTCAGAGTAGGATATGAGAAACTTAAATTAGAACAAAAGTAACATTTCTACTGCTAATTTTTATTCCCCAAATAAAACATTTTATCCATTAGTACTAGTTGTTTCTAAGTCAGACATTTATACATAGACCTATAATAATAGTCTCCCTTAGAAAAATTCTTTGAATTTTTCAGTGATATATTTTTATGGCTATTATAATCTGATGTTAGATTTCCTGAGAAAGACTGCATGAAAAATGTATCTTAGCACAGGTTTTGATCAAGATTTCTCACCACATATATAAAGATGAAAGAAACAACCATTTGTTATAAAAGAAAAATTAAACCTTTAATAGTGACAAACAACACCTGAGTCTGAAGAAATGGTAACAAAATTGGAAGTGGGAAGGTTGACAGATCTAATAGGCAATGGGTGAAGTAAAAATGTAAAAGCAGGAAAAGCAAAGGCCAGAAATGCCAATAATGTCTAGGTGAAAAGCGCCCAAATTGGTAGCAAATAAACGTCCTACACCTCTGCTTTCCATCACCCTTATAAGTGCCACTTCTAAGGTGACTTTTGAATGATTGACATTTCTAGCAGCTCCACGCTGCTCCCTCTACCCGTGGCATGCACTGTAGAACTCACAGAAATCATAGTTATTTTACCGTCTAGTTTTTTCCTAAGAATCCACATGCAGTGCAGGGAAAAATTAAAATTTGATACGAAAATACTAAAAGCCCCAAATCATGTAGTCCAAGATATTGATTTAGGTCCATATTAACCGGTATTACTTATGTAACTGCTGTCTCCTTAAAATATAGGCTATTTTACAAATTTGTGTTTTCAGATAAGAGTTCACCGATACGAAAAAAGGCTATAATATCTTTTCTATTTGGATAGCAATATACTCTGTAGCACTTCTTTTTTTTTTGGTTTTTTTGTGTGGTACCAGGGATCGAACTCAGGACCTTGCACTTGCCAGGCAAGCGCTTATTCAACTGAGCTATATCCCCAGCCCTCTGTAGCACTTCTTACACAGAAATTGCTTTTGTAATTTATTTTGTCCGATATCTTACTATTTCAAAAAATGGTTTAACGAAGTTTTACACAATGTTTTATGCACATTTCTGACTATTTTTCTGAAAACGAATTCCTGCAAGGCAATATCCCTACTCAGCATTTCTAAAATATGAATTTTTGAAAGCTTGGTCACTCATAAGGACTTTACAAGTAAAATTTTTAAAAAGTTAAATGTATTTCTCTAAGGTGCCATTTGAAGACACTAAGATAAGCTATACATTTGGAAAAACACTGAATTTTTGCAGACACACATACACACACATACACACGCGTAAAGTTACATTGAGTCGAATAACACTGAAATTCCCCCAAATTTGCCTTTAAAAGCTCCCACAATATTCAGAAAATATGGAACTATTACCTTTTGCATATTATATACCCATCAAAAAATCTCAAGGAAGTAAAGACATTACAGGAAAAATTAGAGCTGGCAGAATTATGGAAAATCTGAGGAGGGCCTTCTCAGTAAAACCTTTACCATTCATGTACTTGGCATCTCTGAACAAGGAAAACATTGTCGGTTAGAAATGTTTGTATACAAAAGAATGAAGACTGCTAGAAATCAAAGTAAAACATAACCACAAAATTTTATTTGTTCTCAACATGTTCTGAAAATCAATGGAATACTTAAAGCAAATAATACTAACAGAAATAATGAAGTTAATGTCATAACTAGAAATAACACACATGACAATAGCAGTACAACTGATAGAAAAAAGTATATGCAAATGGAATTAACTCAGTATAAGTTTCATTAAAACTGAAGTCTCATAATATTAATCCCAGGTGGGTTATGATGAATAAACACAAATGCAATATCTGTAATACTCAGTAACGTAGAATCCAAGGAGTCATATCTAAAATACCATTAGAAAAGGTAAAATTAGTGTTTTAAAACATTCATTTAATCTTAAAACCAAGGAAGGATAAAATAAAGTGGGACCTATCAGAAAAAATGTCACAAAATGATTGAGCCAAACTCAAACACATCAAGTTATGTAGCAAATTAAAGTAAATTAAAAGTTTGAATTGAAAAGAGAGATTAGAGACTAGAGAAAAATAAGCATCATCCAATAATATGCTGCTCTTAAAGTGGCACTCTGAGGTGCAAACCTATGTAAATACAAGCATTCGAGTGTCATTACAAGGCGTGATACAAACTACCATGAATCTTGCTTCTGAGTATTATCCAGTGGAGAAGCAGGCTGTGACCCGGCATGGTGTGCAGTCCACGCTTGCCTTACACCCCAGATCCAGCACTGCTGCGTCTGGCTCTTCCCCAAAGTCAAACATTTTAAATTTATTCAGAACAGCAAGACGGTGCAACTATACCCAGGGAGGGGGACTTGCAGCACAGCTCGAGAAAGTGGTGTGAATGTGTGCACAGGTTTTCAGAGCAAGGGGGAGTGTGCGGAGGGAGGATAAATGACAATATGCCTCGTATTGTAATCAACTTTGTAAAAAATTTAAGCACCTACCATATTTTCAATCACACGCAAGGCGTACTTTTCTCGCTTGGGTCACTGCAAGCCAACAAAGGCATTGCTATTATAGTTATTTAGCAGTGTGACTAGCTCTCAAAAATAGAACTTGAAAAGTCAAATTTTCTTCTTTTAGAGATAAGCAGCTTCTGCGGGCTTCCTGGCAAAGCCAGCCCTGCCTCTTCTTCTTATCCCCTTTGAATAAATAGACTATGCAGATGCTGACTCCAGGAATTTGGGGCACAGTTTCCCTTCCCTGGAGAACTGAAGATGTAGATGACTAGGAATAATAAAATAAGCCTTAGAATGAGCACTGTCTTACTGAATTTCCTGCCTCGCCCCTTGCTACAAGAGACCCTTACTCACCTGCACATGGAGAGATGGTGATCTGAGGCAAATGAGACCCCTATATCTTTGCAGAGCTAGCTTTGAACAAATCTTTTCACTTTTTCACCAAGATGAAAGACCTCCTTTGATTTGGTCAGTAGCAAACAAACCTGAGTGGATGGACCCATGCAGCAGATAACAGTAGTTCTAGTGTTAGTAATAGTAATAGCTAAAACCTACTGAATGCTTATCGCGCCCTCTGAGCTGTTAACCTTGGCTTGTAAAGATGATCCTATTTTAAAATTGCATTAAGTTACTATGTAGTAGTAATTGCATAGTCCCCACTTCATAGACAGTTTTAAAGATCCACCTCTAGTAATAGAAATCCAGCAGACTGGCTCCAAAGCCTTCCCCAGTCTTTCAGTTTTCTATCCACTGTTCGATGCATTTTACTGAAATCAAATTCAGTCATGTTGCTGTGCTGCCTGAACCCTTTCAGTGCTTTCCTTTGTCTCAATTTGACAGCCACACTCTGGTATGTGATTCGCTTTTCCTTCCTTTTCTCACCTGCTCTCCAGTGACTCCAGTTCCGATTTCTAAACACACCTCACAGTGTCCTCTTGCGTTTCCTTCCAGCTAAAATGAGCTGGGGAGTCTCTCACTTTGCCTTTGGAGGCTTGATACTATTCAGGGCTATTCTACTAAGTTGTTGTTATGACAAGTATTTCATAAACTCAGTCCTCAGTGGTCTACCAAACTCAAAACTCTGACCTGTGTGCAGTTTCTACTTAAACCAGACAATGAAACAAACAATCTTCTACGCCTTAGCAGTAGCTGTCAAGAGTAACAAAAACTTTTGATCAGGGTTAGCACTGTCGCACAGCATTAGTGACCCTGATGACGTTCCCAGCTGCAAAGTCTCTCCTCTCCACTCAGCCCTCCACTCTTCCCATCACTTGCTCGCTGCCTCTGCTCTGATCCTGGTTTGTTTAATGAGATGTAATATAACTGTGAACTGTATGGTATAGGTTCTATTATTTTTAATTCTATCTAATGTACTTACCCTAAATGATAATCTTCAAATATGATTAAAAATGAACTGTAATTTGTGGTCACTTTAAAACAATTTTCTGTCATGCATGAAGCAAAGGAGAGCTGGGATAACTTTCATTTGGTGAACCTTTCATTTCTTCCCATCTAGGTTCAGTGCTTATTTCCCTGAGCTGTCATGTTTGACAATAGTCAAAGTATACCCAGAAAGTAAGTAATGGCATTTAATTTGATTTGTAACTAGCATCAACAACCAGCACACTGGGAAATTTACTTGTAATTATGAAAGGAGCAGATATTATGAACGTTTTTATCTTCACAGCATTTCTTACTACCGGTCTCCCCTGCCACTATTATTAACAAAACTGAAATGTTTATGTTCTCATATGAACCCTGAGATTTTTGTAATAAAAAATGAGACCAAGGAATGCAGACAAATGCATGTGATGAAAGCAAATGTAGGGATTTAGAGCACACATGAGTAAGCTTGAGTTAGATCCAAGAAACAATTGTTTTGTAAGGAAATGTTGAGAGAGAAGGAGAAACGCACGTGCAAATAATGCCGAAGCAAACTCTGGAAGTAGAGCGATGTGAGCACAAAAGACGCCTTTCATGTAGAGGAGTGCGGAGCAGGTACGAAAGCTGTTAGGGAATTTTCAAGGGCATTTTGCCGTGGGTCCCATCTTCCCACTGGTGGTTATTCCGATATCACTGAAAGCTGATTGCATTCCACGTGATTCCCACCAGGCCCCATCCTACAGCTCTAATTTTAAATTACATGATGTTTGGACAAAGCAAGCACCACAGAATGTTTTGAAGCAATTCACTTGGTTCATGTCATTTTTTAAAAAATTGTGGTCAAAGGCTCTTCTGTAATGAATTTACATAGTTCACGTAAAAACTGAGAAGTCCGCCCTTGACATGAAATGTCTTGCAAATGTAGAAACTCTCTCCGTGCTGGGTAACCAACTCTTCTCTCTTGAGGACCTCTCAATACGTGGACCTGCGTACTGTGACTATTTAAAGTTTACATGACGATTGTGTGCATTTCATTTGAATTTTCATTTTCTTTCCTTGGCCCACATTAAAAAACATGGAAGTCAACCATCTCAGTGTCTTTGGACTCCACTGTTTGATCATCCCTTTTAATTTTTCAGATTAAAATAACAAGAGCTCCTGTGAGACTCCTGGATCTAGGCTGGCAGGTGCATAAATGCTTCTCGGGAGTGACATTCTCTCTCTCTGCTGATATTACCATTATCACTTGAGCACCTGCTAGATACCTGGAAGCGTGATTTCAAATGATGAATTCTGTGATATTTGTAGAATGTGTAGGAAATATTTTGCAAAGCCCCCCTGCTACAGCATACAAAGAGCCATGGGCGGAGAGTCATAAACTCACTCATCTTTTAAACTGTCATTTACTTCCCTGTGTAATTGAAGGGCACGCTTTTCATAAGTGTCGGAGAGCTTAGATAATACTTTTGAGGTGATCTCACTCCATGTTTTCTGTCCCTTAACAATACATGCAGTAATCAACTTGGTGAGGAAAAAAGCTTATTTTGGTTCTCTGTTTTAGAAGGTTTTGTCCACGATCAATCAGACCCACCGCCTCTAGAACCCTAAAGTGAGGGCTGGGGATATAGCTCAGTGGAATAAGCGTCTGCCTAGAACCCTAAAGTGGACAGCAGGTGACAACATTACAGAACAAATGCTGCAGGTAACTGCTTACTTTGTTACCAGGAAGCAAAAGAGGTAGAGGCAGAAGCCTGATGCCACAATCAGTGCACAGCTGCAGTGACTTAGGAGCCCCTCTAGACCCCATATCCTGTTTCCATGACCTCCCATTAACACCATCCTTGGGAGCAACACTTTACACAAGAGGCCTTGGGGCGGCCTGTCACCCAGACCCTGACACCCTGCAAAATAGGAAAGCAATTCCTGAAACACGTTATCATACTATAATAAAAACTAGAAGCCTTCCATACTTCCTCTTTATACTTTCTGTAATTTATTTTCAGTCAAAATTGGTGAGGCTGGTCTGGTGGTGCGTGCATGTAATCCTAGCACTTGGGAGGCTGAGGCAGGAGGATCATTGTGAGTTTGAGACCCATCCAGGGTACTAAGTGAGCTCAAGGCCAGCCTGAAATGCATAGTGAGACCCTGTCTCAAAATGAAAAAAAAAAAAAAAAAAAACATTGGTGCTATTTCAAAAATAATTGATTGTTGTCCAATAATGTAACTTAGCTACAAATACAATTTCTAAATTTGTTAACATATAGAAATAATACTTTAACTTTATACTTTATTTTCTTGTATTTTATAAATGTAAGTAAATCTTATTTCTTGAATAGGTGTAATGAGTAGAGAGTAAAATATTTGATCATTTAGCTTTTAGACAAATAGCCTCATGACAAAGTTGGTTAATTTATTTCGTGATCTCTCTAGTGTTAACCTTCAGTGAGAGATTTACATGTATTTAAATTTATCTTAAACTAATGCAGAAATAGATTAGCATTTCCTAGCCATCATTTGTTATGTATTTTTCTTCTTAGCTATTTTTTAAACCACCTGCTGTATTTTCCTTATGCTCACAATATGCTGTTGACAGTTACTAATGATGTGGGTTAAATTTGCTTATGATGACAGGAAAAACATGAAATAAAAACAAAATAATACAATCCTGAATTTCTTTCCTCTGTTTAAGTGACAGCTTAACGGAAACACATTTGATTTGCAAGAATCTTATTTTATTACCGTTTGTCAAGTGTTACTGAACTGAGAGATAGACAGTGTGTGAAAGTGAATATAATTATACAATTGGCAAGAATTGGTCTGCTGTATAAAATTCAAAGTTGTGTACACAAGTCTAAAATAAATAAATTTAGATAGTTCCATATTTTCAGAAGTCATTAGAATTTTTCACTAAGATATAACATCATTACTGAATAAGACCAAGGCTGAGTATTTCTGAAGGCAAAATTCATCAAGGGAATCTTCAGTTTTTCCATTTTGTATTTCTGCTTTACCCTCCTTAGTGTGCATGTAGGAGAAGCATAAAACAAATACTTTTAAGTTTAAAAGACTGTGGTGAAGACCTGACACAAAGGACATTAGTTAAATTTTATAAGCCTGTATTTGGGCGGTAGTGAGCAGGACAGATGTGATAGGCATTTGTCCCTGGGACCCAGATATTTCGACCTGTGGAATTAGCCCTGCTTTCAAAAACCTTCACTTGAATTGTAGCCATCTCTGATGCTTCCATTTGTTTAACAAGAAAAAATATATGGCCACTCATGTGTCCTTAGTCCTTGATATGTGCTTGCTTCTTGGATGCTTTTAACTCAGAGATAATTTTCAATTTATGAGACAAAAGCAATATAAGCAAATTATATTCAATGTACTGCTGAATATAATGCGCAAATTAGAAATTATTCTTCAGTATTCTCATCTATAAATGTCAATTTTTTTTCATTTTCTGTTATATTTAATTCATTTCTCTCTCTCTCTCTCTCTCTCTCTCTCTCTCACACACACACACACACACACACACACACACACATATTATACCAAAGTGTGTGGAAGACTTGGTTTGGTCATGTCAGTGTTCAGTCAGCCACAGCAAGAACAGGAAAGTTAAAAGTTAAAAGTTATATTCAACAAAACAATTTCCAATACTTGGAAATTGTATGTACTTAGACACTATGCTAATAGTTTTTATTCATAATGTACTTAATCCTCATATGTCTATTGGGTATTTAATATAATTAGCACTTTTTTTGTAGTTTAAAGACAATGAAGGCACACAAAATTTTTTTAAGGGCTAAATGTGTTGATTTGCAACTGGAAACCAGTGATCCTGACCTGGAGTCGCCACTCCAAGGTGCTATATACATTTTAATATCCTTGGAAGTAGGAATAACTGGATCATTACTTACAACTTTGGAAAGAACTTTGGCTCATTTTGATGGACTAAGAACTTTTCTTTTTTGTGCTAATTTAGAAGAAGAGACAGAAACTACAATAAGACCAAATATATAAGTATGTTGAAATTAAAAGGATCACTGGGGTTTTAGCTCTGTGATACGCAACCTTCCTTATCCATGGTCTGGGAAAATAATTTCTATCAACAGAGTTTTCAGCAATGATAGTAAGCTCCACATGGCAGTGGAAGGATATATTAAATAGTGGAGAGAAAACAAATCTAAGTTAGAAACACAAACACTATGGAAATCAATATAGAGATTCCCCAAAAACTAAAAAATTTCATATGACCCAGCTTTTCTCTTCCAAAGTATCTTCCCAGAAGAGTTAAAGGCATCATATTGCAGTGACCCATGCATAACTATGTTTATAGCAGCACAAAATTCACAATAGCTAAGTCCTGCAAACAGATTAACAGATAAAGAAACTTGAGTCGTTTGTAAGAAAATTAATGAACTTGAAGGCATAATGTCAAATGAAATAAATCAGACATGCAACCTTAAATGTTCCATAGTTTCTCTTATATGAGGAAGCTAAATATAAAAAGTAAAATAAAAGATAGGTAATAGGAACTAGGGCGATAGGTCTTTGCCAAATATGAAGGGGATCAAAGGAAAGGAGGAGAGAAAGAAGGGAAAGGGAATAAAAAAGGAATTTAAATGCACTATGTACACACACTAACTCCACACCAGAAGGGTAATCAGCAGGTACTACAAAAGATACCAATAAGAAACGTATATAAGAATATGACAAAATTCTATTGTCATAAAATATAAACAAACTACACAATGACCAAGTGACAATGAACTAAAAACTTAACAAAGAATAAGTCAAACTTCATTTGTTTTGGACCAGCTTACCCACAATACCTCATAGAATTTATGACTAATTAATCCCTATTGATTAAATGCTGAAAAATACATTTTTGAATGAAAGAAAATGAGGACATATGAAAGGAACAGGTGGCAAGTACATAAGAACTTTAAAACTGGAAGCAAACCTAAGCCAGCATTATGTGACCTCTGGCTTCTTCTTCAGGGAGCTTAAGTATAGCATGAAGTTTCACCTTAAATAATCCATAACTATCCCAGGTAGAAAATTTGCTTTACAACTTATTAACAGAGATATAGGTAGCTTTCTTCTCTGTCAGTGTTGATAAGGTGATCTCATTTGCGTCTAATCTAATATATGCTATAAGTGTATCACCAAAATGTTTAAATATTGAAATGAAATATTTTTATATTTTTATTTTAATAATTAAAAAAAATAAATAACAATGAGGACAAAATCAAAACATCACAAAAACCATACATGACCTCAAAACCAGATGATAGGAATTAACCACAGTTGCTACATTACATACTGTTATCTTCAGCAAAGTTAAACAGTCTACCAGACATAAGAATGTAAGATTGATCAAACAATCAAAGACAGTAACAAGAAAAAAAAAAATTGGAAATGATGCAGAGATTCACCATGCAAGATGGTAGGATTTCAGCAATAGCTCTTATAGTGAATATTGTTCTTTTTAGATCAAACTTTTTTCTTGACCAATTTTTCACCCTTAAAGCGAAAGTTCTTTTATAACCTACCTCAGTTATCACTAGCCATCACCACTCCTTCCATACTTCCGTTTTCACTGTGGTTTTTCCAATAACACCGTCCTGCTCCTTTTGACCTTAACTTGATTTACATATTAAGGGACTCATTGGCTCTCACCTACTTAATTTGTCTAGTTCCTTTAAATTTATCTCCTGGGCTAGCCCCTTTTGGAAAACTTCCATATTTTTACTTGATAGCCCATTAAAATAGTCCATTTGACTATTTTATTGGGTTAAATCAGCCCTCTTTTCTGAAACATACTTTCTAAATTCACAAGATTTTATAAACTGTGTTAAATGTATCTGTTTCATCTCAGTATTTCCCAGACGTTAATCTTTTTCAGTGATTGCCTTTACAGAAATGTAAGGCAATTGTCTTTACCGCTGCACATCACAACAAAAGTGCTGAAGTAACACACCTGAGTTGTCCTGTTATGTATCAATAACAACACAACAACGTGACAATGTGTAACCAGCAATTTAACTGTGGAAACACAAATGCACAAACTACAAAATATAATGTATGTATATTACTAAGATGTCTGACATGATTTTAATCAAATTTTAAAGATCTATCTACTGATTAATTCAATTTTTACAGTGAAGTACCTTTTTCATTGTAATTGTTTATTTTAAAGTAATGTAAAAATGGCTAGAATCATCACACAAAACCCAATTTATCCCCTTGTTATGGTTCATGTCTAGATGCTCCCCCAAATCCTCAGACCATCAAAAACTCATTTAGTCCATCTTTGAGTTGCCAAATTCCTAACAGTTTCAGCATTGCTGAAAGGTTCAAATCAAAATTCTCCTCTGATATTTAAACAAAACTCTTAGCTGTGAGACCCTGTAAAAAAGAAAAGAAAGTTAAACTCTTCCAACATACCATGGCACAAGATAAACATTTCTATTTCAAAAGGACAAATGGGATCTAAAGGAACAAGACCAAAACTTATCAAGGCAAAGATTGAACCTCATAGTTTCACAGATAGCATCCAGGGCCATCTGTGAAAGATGTGAACTCCAAAGAGCTTTGGTGGTTCCAACCCTACGGCACTGCCAGCGGTTGTAGCTCCTATAATTTCTCTCTTGATTTGTCTTTTCTCACTCCTTGCAGCTTTTCTCAGATGGTCTATGTTTCTGGGTTCTCCAAATATTTTGTGTCTCTGCTACACCTTTGGCTTCACACTCAGCTTCACACGCTGCCTTCTGAGTGGAACACTCCCAGGCCTCCCAGGCCTTCTGCTCAAATCTGGGAAGAATCTTTCTTAACCCCACAACTCTTGCATTTTTGTATGCACATAAAACCAGTGACATGCTGATGACATCAAGGTCTGTCACAGGCTGGAGCTGGAGCCAGGCTTCCTTTCCTATTGGCTCTGGGGTGGAGTCCCTGGATTGTTGGGGAACCCAATTCTGAGGAACAAATTCCTTAGGCCAGTGCCATTCTGAACATGATACCCTGGGGCTGTCTTCTCAAAGTAGTCTTTCACCTTTAATTTTGAAAAGAGCCCAGGACTCCATCCTTCATCTGTATTCACAGTGTTTAGGATTTTTATTCGTTTCATTTTTGCTGAACTGTCAAAGGACAAGCAGGATGTCTTCTAAAAATAAGAAGTTTTACTTATATGATTCAAAAATCATGAAATTGAGAAAGTATATATTTTATTGCACAAATTAAAGTTCTGCTTGTCCAATAGTTTCCTCTACTTGCTGTAGTTTTTCTACCAAAGGAGAATACATATTTTCCATTTTGCTGTCATATCTCTTCAATCTCTTTAGCCTAGATACTGACTTTATTTTTCATGACATTTCTGTTTTTGAAGATACTGATTTTTTTCCTTTAATGGACAAAGCTGTCTGGTGTTTCCTCATGGCTGCATTCAGGTTATGCTTTTGTTGGTCGGAACACTCATGAGTGGTGTTACGTTCCCACAGCATCACAGTAGGAGGTACATCATGTCAGCTTTCACCTTGCAGCTGTTTTATCAGCTTTGCTCATTTGTAAGGATTATGTCTGCCAGGTTTATCAATCATCATGTCACCACTTTTCAGTTGTAGTACAAGAAAAAAATAACTTCAGAGATAGTGTCTAAATTTTCATGCAATATTTTTAGCCTTTAGTGACATTCTTGGCTAAATGAACTAATATTTTTTAAACATTATTTAAATATTTCACTTTTTCTAATTTGGTCGTTTGCTTTCCACTGTTAGCGAGAGATTCCATTCTTATTAGTTAGTTAATTTATTCCTACGCATAACAATTTATGTTTCTGTTGGTTGCATGCATTCTTATTTTTCTCTTGCTTTTTGTTATGGTCAAAATGTATTTCAGTGCTTCTATCACCACAGATTTGAGTCTTGGAAGCTGTGCCACGTAGGTCTCATGGCTTTTTGCCATATACTCATCAGTATTTTTTAATTCTGTTCTTCTGGCACCCCAAGATATTCCACATTAATTTTCTCCTCTCACTCTCCTGGCTTGGGAATCAGACATTCTCCATCGATCCACCATTACTGCTAATGAGGACAGTTATTTAGAAACTTAGACCTAGGCGTTGGAATTGTACAATAAATGTATAAATTTTTACATATATACATAAAAATCATACGTTTTTTCTGATGCTTCTATTTTCAGTTCAGTTATACAGAATTAGTTTACGTCTTCCCTCAGGCCATATCAGTATGCTCCTTCTCCATGACGAAGCTACAGCAGAGGATCGCTGGGTCCTGGCATCAACTCATTCACTTGCTCCGTCCTATCAAATACACCATGCACCGCCATCAGTGCTGTCCTCGCATCACTATGAACGCCAACTTGCTAATTAGTGTTTGATATTCTTAAAGTTCATTTAAAAATTGCATCGAGGGTGTATAATCTACAAATGTGTTCAAAACTGCTTCATTTTTTGGGAGGGATTTACTCCCATTAGAAACAGAATTAGACTAATTTTCAATTTTTATTTAACTTTATTTTTCTCTATTGTATTGATTTTAATTTCATCTATGTGTGCACAAGTTGACAAGTTCCAAATAAAATTGTACAAAAAGTATAGAGGAAAAGTTATTAGACTCCCCATCTTTCTCCACATTTAAACCCTCTGTTGAGAACCAATTTCATCAATGTCTTATTATATTTTCTGTTTCATTTAGAAAAATAAAGAAGATATGATGTATACATATACATATTCATTTTCCTTTTCCTCTTACATAAAATATGGAATTTTACATTTTCTTTTCTTAAAAATCATCCTAATTTCTTATGTAAAGGTTTACAAACATAAACCTCATTTTCATGCAGCCTCATAATTTTTAAATATTGTAGGTAGGAGATTCAGATTACTTACAATGTTTTGCAATTAAAAAATAATGTAGAAATGCACTTTTGCAAAATATATTTTGTATTGTGAATGATAATTCTTCATGGGAAAATTAATAGCACTGAGGGCATAACTGTAATTTTCTTAACGTCTTGCAAATGCTCCTCTATTGATATTGAATTGTTCTGTAAGCCTACTGGCTATATATAAAAGTGTGTATTTACTTACATCCTATTGCATTATTTTATTTCTCATGTGACAGATGAGAAATGGTATATGAGTATAGTATTATAAGTGTGGTTTATGTTTCTGAGTCATGTGTAATTGTTGCCTTTTCCTTACAGCTTATATTCAATGCCCTCTTACTAGAAATGCATTCCAAATAGTAATTCTTATCACCTCTGCTACTAACATCTTTAATGCAGTGCCATAATTATTCATCTTGTTCATTTCAATTGCTTCCTAACTGGATTCCTTTTTCTGCTCTTTTGCCACTGTAATATATTGTCAGTACAATAATCAAAGTTATTGCTTTGGATTTTGTAATATCCCTCAAAGGCTTATTTCCTTTTTCAAAGTCAAAATATTCAAATATTTAATTTTGACATATTTATTAGAATAACAGAAACATTGCCACTAATTCCCTTCAAAATACTGTTCTTTGCATTTCACAAAGTTATACAATCTTTTTTGACCCTTCCTGGACAGGTGCTAAAAGTCTTTCTCATGAGTTTTCTTACAAAATGTGATCAAAAAATTGGTGAATGCTGCTGCTGAGTGCCACCCAAAGGAAAGACAGGCTCCTGAAAACGTTCTGGTGTGTCCTTACTCACCTTTCCTAAAACGTAGTCTGCATTTTGCCGGTATCAGTAGGTAACAGAAACTAAGAGATGGTACTTAGTAGGCAGAACTCTTGTCACTGGAGAGGATGCCTATAACAGGTAATAGTGTAACACTGGCCTCTCTTCCCTTTTTTCCATCCTAGCCATGAAATGAGCAGTTTTGCTCTTCCAAGCATGCCCCACCATGAAGCGCTGCCTCACCGCAGGCCCAAAGCCACAGAACTGCTCAGCTTTGGGTTGGAGTCTGTAGAACTGAGAGATTCTGTGTGAAACCGTTTTATTTTTGTGTTGATTCTTTCCATGTTTTGCTATGGTGACAGAAAATTAAATATATAAACCTGAACATTTTTTGTAGATTTTACAATTCCTTGCTTAAAACTATTGGTTTGTCATCTTACAAAATAAAACAAATTGCCATGTCTCACACGGACCTAAAATAATCTCTGATCTCGTTCCATCTGCTCCTCCTTTCTTCTGTCTTCTGCTGATGCACAGATAAGAGCTAGTCTCTCCTCAGGCCCACTCACTGCTCTGCCTTCCAGATGGTAGATAGCATGTGATTGTCCACTCACCCACCATCTTAGTTACTTTTCTCCTTTGGAGACAAAATACTCCATACCCACAAGCTAGAGCAGGGAAGGGTTAGTTCAACTGCCAGTTTGTAGAGGTTTCATTCCATAGTCAGCTGGGCTCCAAGGCAGAGTGGCAAAACAGAGGGGCATCATAAAGGAGAAACAGACCATGGCAAAGCAGGCAGGGGACAGTGAAGCAGCTGCAGCAGCAGCAATCTGCCTCTGTCTTTCATCCCACCCAGGATACTCACCTTTTGGGTAGTGCTACCCATACCCAGGATGGGACACCACATTCTCCACACCCAAAATTGCTAAAGCATTCAGTGGCCTAATTTAGTAATCACACACCCTTTATTCCAGCATCATACATCCTAGATCCAGCTACCTTTGAAAAGCCTCACCTATAAGTGTATGAGGTTTTGGGGAGACATTTAGATATAAGCCATATGATTCTGTAATTTAGCTATTGTTCCAAATGTTAGTCCAGTAATGACATTATTTACTGAGTAAATTTTTTATCTATTTATTTGATGTCATTTATATAGTTCTATAGTCAGGCCCTATATTCTGTTTTATAATATGTCTTCAGGTATTTAAAAAGAAAACCTCTTTGTTAGAATTGGTATCATTTTAATAGATATATTTTATCTAGTCATCCAGCCTCAGAACTTTGTGTTTAGAAAGTGACTGGTAAATTTCATGAATTTATAGTTTCAGATGGACTTATTTTTCTCCCAATTCCATTAAGGAGACTGAGGATTTTGATTACAAGTGTTTTAAATATTTGTATTATGTTGGTTGGAAGGAATTAACAGCTTCACAATAACTAATCTCCACACCTGTGCATATAATTTATTACTTCAAATCCTTTAAGATATTGTGAAGTGTTACTACTTAAACCTTTCTTGAACAGTTTGGTTTTCTTCTCCTCATGAGTGCTTTGATGGAGGTTTTTTTTTTTTTTTTTTTTTTTTTCCGGGACCGGGGATCGAACTCAGGGCCCTAGTGCTCGGCGGCAAGCACTTAGCCCACTGAGCTGTACCTCCAGCCCCTGATGGAGGTATTTATTACTATTATTTTTCCCTTCTTCTTGTCCCCAACACTGTTCAATCCTGCAGATATTTCTCACCTTCCATTCATTTCAAGAACTAATACAAAGTTTCTATGAAACTCATAAAGAACACAGAATATTGTATTTGTAATTCTACTCATATGGGTTTTACCTAAATAAATACAATTGAATGTGAAATAATGAAACAGAGTAGCGATTTTATAATCATTTACTTCTTCCCTAAAGTAGATAAGCCCTGGGTGTACAAAGTAAAGCAAGATAGCACTTTCAATCAGCATAAAACTCAGACATTTCCATGTTTTACAGACTTTCCCAAGTTTTAAGAGAAGGATTAAACATAAGTGTCTTTTGGTCAGGAATGGAAAATAACAGTTTTTTGTGTGCTTCTTCAGAGTTGAAATAGAATTGTGTTTCATAAATTAGGCTACCATGCAAGTCTTTATAGAAATGATGAAAGGTTAAACATGCAATATTCAATGGAAATATCAATTAAATTATTTTGGCGTAGAAATTATTAATTCAGACATAGAATATAAATTAACCTTAAAATTGAATAAAAATGCCAAAACAGATGTTGAAACTTCATTTTAAAACTCACTCACTCTGCAAGTCATAAAGAAGTAAACATTTTAACATCTGCAACTGAAGTCAAATCTCTGTGTATCTTTTTGTTTGTGAATGGGTGTATATGTTGACCTATTTTGATGTATAGTGAAAATATTTTCTAGGTATTTTAGGTGCTATCACATCAAATTAAAATGGGCACTAACCCTTCAATCAATTACTTTAAATTCCAGGGATTCTTACAATTATAAAACTGAAAATGACAGATGAAGTATATAAAAATAAAGTGCTATAAATTGTGATGTTGCCACAATGGTTAAACAAAAACAAAATATCAAAAAAATATTTATTATCCCAAAACTTGTTTAAACATTAACCAAGCAGGGTGTGGAATATAACTGCAGTTCTACGTCTAATAGGGAAAATTAAATTATAAATTCATTCTTCTAAATCCAAAGGAAATAAAACAATTATTAGCTTAAAAATTTAGTTCAAAATTAATTATGCTTTTCTTAAAAGAGAAAATTTTAGCATAGTAGTTATGCTAGAAATATGCAAAATAACTATTTTCTGATAACAAGCTTCAAATCAATTAATAAATACTCAGGTAATGAAATTAACCCGCTATTAAAGAAATAGTCTATACATAATGAGCTACCTCAAAACTTACTATAAGTAAACATCATTTTTCCCATCAAGTTACTAATTATCAACACCTGGCACATATTTGTAACACAGAGGACTCCGATTTAGGACAATAGTTGTTATCCCTGACTTTTGAATTCATTAGCAGGGCCTTTTAAAAATAGGTCTTGGAATATCCAGGACCTAGTCTAGACTACATCAGATTGGTGTTGGTATGTCAGGCATGGGTATTTTTAAAAGTTTCACTGGTAATTCTAGGGCTGAAGTACAGTAAATCCTGTAGAAGATGCTTGTGGAGTAGTAAGGACATCTTGGAGATGATACCAGTCAGCTGCTGTCTCTCCTTATTTTTAACTAAAAACTCTCATAGCACGCAGAGCTGACAAACCGTCGCAGGAACCCCTCCTAAGGTAGCCCACTCAACAATGTATTTGGGAGAAAATGTGGTGATTGGAACCATCGATTCAGTGAACATTTCATGAAAGATTACTCCACTTCAAGTACTGTTGTGTGTAGAAAATTCATTGGAAAACAGACTAGGTCCCGGCCTTCAGTGAACACAGTCTGCAAGGAGAAGGAGTCAACAAAACTTCCAGTTACAAGAATGTTTCCAAATTCTCCCTCCTCACGTCTGTGACAAGCTGTCATTTAAGCATTCAATCTGGTTAAGGGCTAGAAAACTTGATGACGTGAATGAGATTTTCACAAAAAGGATAGGTGGATGAGGATTTTTTTTCCTCCCTCACTATAATTTCATCCTTGCTCAGAAAACTGATCTCGTCTTTTAAAGTTTCAAGGGGAAAAGTGAGTTGAGAATTGGTAGGATTTGTGTGAGGAAATTGGGCACTGTAGCTTAGCACTTCCTTCTGTGCTTTAGGATTTTCCTTCTAAAAACAATGTATGCAGGGTCCAGCTGCTGCACCCAGTTGGAAATACCCTGAGCTAAGGTCAAGCCTGCCTGCTAGTGCCAGGTTTGAACACACTGGTCTCTCAGATCTTTCCTCAAGCACCAGCCAGCTGTAAGGCACTGAGACTAACTGTGCAATGTTTTCTGTTGTCTCAACTCTGTTTCTGTGTGAGATAACAAGGTCAACACCAGGAGGAAGCTGATGCTGACTTTCTATTTTACCCATAGTTTCAGTCCAGCCTTATCAGTAGTGAAGCTGAAAGCCTGATCCCTGACTATCACACCTGATTCTGGATTTGCATGCACAGTGAATGTGTATGTGTGCGTGTGTGTGTGTGTGTGTGTGTGTGTGTGCGTGCGTGTGTGTGTGTGTGTGTGTTACAGAGGTTTTCCTTCTTGGAGGAGACTAAAGAGGATAGGAATATAACTTCTATCCTTGAAAGCTTAGGAACGATGGGACAGAAAGATTCAAATTGTCATCACAGTTCTTGAAAAAGGACAATGATCGAACTCGGATTCGTCAGTGCTTCTACTAAAAAGCTAAGAGGCAAAATGACCCAATTTAAAATAAGGAGCATTGGGCTGGGGATATAGCTCAGTTGAATAAGCACTTGCCTGGCAAGTGCAAGGTCCTGAGTTCGATCCCCGGTACCACAAAAAAAAAAAAAAATAAATAAATAAATAAATAAATAAAATAAGGAGCATCAATTCTTCAAAGACAAATATCCTTAGGGTGGAAAAGCCCAACACATTCCACAGCATCATGTTCCACCTTCCATCCAATTTGTGTTCATCTTAGAACATGCTACATTCACATCTGATCCCCCAAACAGACCTTGCTAACAGGAAGGAAACATCTTCTGTACGTGAAAGGAAGTATTTCTTACATGGTTATTTTGAAGAACTTCTCTGTATTTTGATTTGAATTGTAGTCTCCAGAGTCCCTCTTTGGCTAAGGCTATTCCATTTCTGTACTTCACTGGGGATGGAAGGGACAAGGAACCCTGAATTATGCAAAGGCAAGGTAAGAGCAGCCAAGTCTTTAAAACTTCCTCTGAAACAAAGCATTGTTTTGCACAATGATGACAAAAGAGCAGTGTGAAATGCAGCATGTTAATTTAGCTACTTCAGAGAATTAATCAATTTGTAACATTTTAATTGAAACATTGCTAAAACAGTTGAGCAATTTTATTCCTCTCTGACTTGTTTTAATTTCTTCTACTCTAAGAGTTGCATAATTCCTTTCTGTGCTTGCCAGTTTTCATTCGAAGTATTCAGATGTCATTAAGTACAGGTATTGCTTTCTGTGGGGCAATGGAACCACATTCATGTACGGGGAAACAACTTGCCTTTCACCACCTGAGCTTTTTCTCAGTCACGTCACAGAGAGTTTGAAAAACACTGTATAGTTTTTATGATTTAAATATAATATAAATAAATATGTGTAAGTAAATATAAACATGAAATAAATGTTTATTTATTGATTTATCTTTTGAAGTTCTGTCCATTTTGTAAAATTACCTGTGCAGTCATTCTACATATCTCATTATGAACATGTAAAATTTTTTTCTGAGAAGGCTGGATGTATAGACAGGTAAAACTGAGCTATCCACTATGTACATTTTCAGCCCATCAAGTTTTCTTAATGTGCTCAAGAATAGTTAAACAGAAATAAATGAAAGATCTTTTTAATCTACATGTATGTATATATAGAAAGAGAGAGAGAGAGAGAGAGAGAGAGAGAGAGAGAGAGAGAGAGAGAGAGATTCCTCTATTATGCTGCAATTATTTTCATAGTTTACTACTGGAGTTTTAATTTTATGATGCCTTTTATTATACCTGGTAGTTGAATTATTTTATTTATATTGAGGCAAATGTATTATTAGTTTGTCCCCTTACATTAATGATTTATACTTTATTCACTAAGAAATATGTGTCTACACTGAAGTCATGAATATATTTCTGAATTTCCTTAATAACTTCATAGAACTTTACCTAATATATCTTGAAATTTTTAGTTACCATGTATGCATCTGGGATCCAGTTACATTTATTTCTCAGGTGAATAGCTCATTTTCTGCCAAATAATGTACTGATTACTTAAAGCTCTTTCTTTTGTGGTTTTTTGCCAAAACCTTTAATTTTCATATATTGTGTATATAAGACAGGTATCTGTTTCTAAACTCCCTGGTTTGTGTATTACCGTATCTCTATCTTTCTAGATCCATACCAGACTGTTTGTAACTCTGTCTTTTCTATATATCTAAGTGGTCATATGTCAAGCTTTCTCTTGCCCTTAATTAGATTTTTGTAATTTGGGGTTTTTTATTGGTTACTTTTGAAACATGGGAATTTTACTCTTTTGGTCTTTAATTTAGTTTTCCAACCTCAAAAAAAAACTGTTATGGAAATTTAATAGCAGTGATATTGAATCAATGAAATGAAAAAGACAGAAGAGAGAAGTATTAGCAATGCATATTCTTTGCAGATATTTTATTAGAAATTGTTTGCCAATGTATCATAAAGTTGAACACATACATGCCTGTGACCTAGAAAATTTATTTCTACTTAAAATCTGAAAAGTATGTGGAGATGTATTTCCCAAACACTATGCACTGAAGCACTGAAACCCTCATGCAACTCTCAATAATAATCCTCTGGAAATGAAAATCATCAAAATTCCACCCATGGATAAATACATTTTGATACTCCATAAAAAGAAATATAATAATTAAAAGTTTTTCTTTTTTTGCACTATTTTGACCAAGTTTGCGTGCTTGTATCTGGTAATCTGAGCAATTTATGTGATGACAACAATTTGCAATATAACAACCCATTGGTGAATTCCTACCATCCTGCCTAGTGCCACTATGCATTGCTGCTAATGTTCTTTTACATTATTATTTTCTTATTTTCTTTAATGATTTGATCCATCTTCTGTTCTTACATCTGGTAATCTGAGTAACTTCATTAAAGATAACAATATGTAATATAATCAACACTGTTAATCCCTTTCATTTGGTTTGAAACCCCGTATCATTTTTAATGTCCTTGCATTGTGTTGCTTGTATTTTGCTATTGTTCTTTTTTGTACTATTTTCTTTAAAATTAAAAAATGAAATATAAGATATTAATCAATAAATCATACCTGCCTGTAGCATAGCTAACCATCAATAATAATAATAGTAGTAATAATTAATAATAGTAATAAATGAAGCTAGTGAAAGCAGAGAGGCAAGTGTGATTTCATTTATGTAAGATTTGAAAACAGGTGTTGCTGTGCTTTGAGTCTTGAATGTCCATCAGAGGCCCAGTTGTTAAAGACTTGCTCCCTAAGGAGACACCATGGGAGGATGGAAAGACCTTTCCGAGGTGCAACTTGGTGAGAGACCTTGGGCAGCTTGGGCTGTGCTCTTGAGGAAACTCAGGAGACGCTGATCCCTTTCTCCTTCTCTTTTCCTCCCTGGTTGGTGGTGATAGCAGGTTTGCTGTGCCGCGCAGTCCCACCAGCGATGTGCAATAGAACAAACCGGCATGGGCCAGAACTCTAAAAGCTGTGTACCAAAATCAGCCTTACCTAGCCAACTCTTTCAGTTCTGTAATGGTGATAGAAAGCATTTTGTGTTTAAAAAGAAAAACATTTATAATTTTTTTTTATGTTTTCATAAGAGATATCCTAAGTCATATACAAGGAAACCTAGTGACAGTATTTGTGTCTGGTGAAACTAAGGGGTAGGATCGGAAATAAAATGAGAGAGGATTCAGTTAAATATCTTTCCGCATCTATTCAAAAGTACACTGAGCACATGTGGCATTCTCCTTACAGAGATACTTAAGTGATTAGAGTTATTTCCACCTATTTCTTTCATTCATGCTTTATTGAATCGGGAGAGAAGGACAGGCATGGATAGAAGAGCATTATTCTTCAGAATAAATACCAGTGTCAGGCATTATGCCGTTATACAGTGATCCAAATACTGACACTGATTTGAACTGGCCTCACGCTTCTCCATAAAGAGATGCTACATATTCAAATTGATGATAAAAATTTATTAGATTTTCAATATCTAGAATGTGCTATTAGTGTACCAGTGCATTACATGTTATTGACCTTGGTTCCACGTTCTTGTTTTTATCTGTGAATTTTATTTGGGAGTACTGACATTTTCATGTATATGAATGATAATAATAACCATTATATGAGTAATTTGAAGCTCTGAGATTTGTTTTGCTCTCAAAGAAATATTACCTTTTGCAAGCCAGTTAAGTTTTGCACAGTTAATATTCAAATATACAAAGCATTCTCTCTATTTTCCTAATGAATGAGATTTTGTAATTAAGTTAATGATCAGATTTGTAGCAAACCTCAACCATGTATAGATGAGCTACTAACCCATAAAAGAGTCCCTAGTAGACATTTATGTCATTTTTCTTCACAAGGAAGATTAACATTAACTTGCTGCTTTGAAATATTTGTGTACTGCAACAGACAAAATGATTATCACTTTTGAAGTCCTTATCACATTGCCAATAGTGTACACTGATAGATACACAAACAGTCTCTTCATCACCAAACAGATGACCTTAGGGGAAAATTTCTGAATTGGCTGGTATGAGTAGGTTGAATTGAGAAAATGGCACTCCCCCACCCCAAGAAGAGGGACCACTCTTAATCTCAGCTCGGAAGGCAGAACGTCCTCAATTCTTCCAAGTCTCCTGTTCATTTAACCTGTCCTGAATAGTTCTGCCACAAGATTTTTGTTACCATAGGAGATGGTTTGTCCATGTGCCCATGATCTTACATATTATATATATATATATATATATATATATATATATATATATAGAGAGAGAGAGAGAGAGAGAGAGAGAGAGATGACAGATAGAAGAATGGCTGGGATAACTATACTGCTGATATTTGATGGTATATTGAAAGGAACAGTCAATGCTTAAATTTTTTTTATATTCTGACCAATTTGCATGCTTGTATCTGGTAATCTGAGCAACTTCTTTGAAGACAATATGAAATGGAACAACCATAGGTGAATTCCTACCATCTTATCTAGTGGAACTCTGTATTATCTCTAAGGCTTTATCCAATAGTTATTTTTTATTCTCCTTAATGGTTTGAACAATCTTCCATTCTTACCTCTGGTAATCTGAGCAACCTAGCTGAATAAAACAATATGTAATATAACAACCGCTGTTAATTTCTACCATTTTGTTTTAAAACCCTGTGTCACTTTTAATGTGCTTGCTTTGTTTCGTTTATGTTTGTGAGGTTAGTATGCTGCTATTGTTCTTTGTTTTTTCTTTTACTACTCTCTTTAAAATAAAAAAAAGAGACTTATCTGGCTTTATTCTGCAAAAACTTGTTGTACTGCTTAGACCTAACTGAGCCCTGGACCACGGACATCACTCCAAATGATGCCAACGAGACTTGTTCTGTTCTATAAATTTTTGCTCAGAAAGCTGGTAACGCCCCAGACCTTTTTCGTGACACATTGTGTCATGTAACCCTCAGTGATATCCAGTCCCACAGGACCAAGTATTTGTCATTGTTATTATCACTTCACAGATGACAAAAGTGTTACCGAAGAAAAACCGCATTCACCAAGATCACATAACTAGGTAATTACAGAGTCCATATTTGTCCTAAGGTTTGTCAGTTCAATCTAGTTTCTAAATTACATAGCTGTCAATATTTTTATTATTGTCTTTTATCTGTTTTAAATTGTCACTACTTCAATGCAAAAGAAGATTTCAGGAGGATACTGTTTTCTATCAAAACATAGACCTAAAATTGAAATAAATATGTCACAGCTTTATATCATATAACTTGTTTTTTAAATATGCTTGTTTAAGCTTAAATTTTTAATTAAATACACAAAAAATTATCACAGGCTTTCCCACAGGTCTGGAATAATACCAGAACTCTAGAGAAAGTTCGCTTAACTTTTCACTATGGAGCATCTAGACATGTTTACTAACTTTACTAGAAGTGTTCATTAAATTGTTCTCCTAGGATGCTGGGTTAATATTTTCCTCGATTTGACCTCCGAACCCTCTCTAGGTCATAATGTTCAGTTTTTTGCCTGTAAGCAAAGACGAGACTTTTCTTGCCTATAATCAGCCCTAGTTTCCCGCAGTAATCCAGGTTCTCCTCCTAGTACGCTTTAGCTATTCACCCTCATCGGAGCCTTCCCAGGACCCACCTCTTCCATGATTTGTTTCTCTGCTGTTTTTGTTTTTGACTTCATTGTTGTTGGTGTGTTAGTGTTTTTTCTCTTTAAAATAAAAAAATAAAGTAGGAATAAGTCCTATTTCATGGCGGTGCCTTGAGAATTAAGTTTTCAATGTAAAGTGATGAATGCAAACCCGTTCTTCAAGAGCAAATAAACTCGAGCTGCCTCTTTTATCGGTCAGTCATTTCACGTTTCTAGCTAGGGATTAGGCTGCTATCTCATGTTACATTTTTTCTGTTTTATTCAGTTTATATCAAATTTTTTAGTTTACTAAGACACAGATGAGACTTTCTGGAACAAATGTAAACTCTGATTTATAGACATGTGTCTCATCTGTATTTTCTCCATGACTTTTAAACTTTTATTGTATGTCTATGATTACATGCATCTTCTCAGATGCATAAGGACAAGGGTGAATAATTTTTTAAACCTAATTTTAATCATTACCAGAAAATTAAAGATGAAAAATAAAATTCATTTTAATTTGGAATAACACCTAAATAAATTATGGATGAGTCAAAATGAAAATGATGACAGAGAAGCCATCCAATGAATTAAAGAAAACAGGAAAATACATATATATGATATTAGAGATAAGAATGAAATTTAAATACGTACCCCGGAGAAAACTGTTGAGGGAAAATTTGATACAGAGGACTACATATGAGGTAAAATCAAAACTTCTTAATATTAAAATATGTTATAATTAACAATAAAGGTAAATGGAATCTAGAAAAATGTTTAAAGCTGTAATAATGAGTTAATATGCTGAGCATTTATAATACTCAAAAATAAATAAGGAAAGATGGCATGATTAACCAAAAAATACAAATTCTTAAAATAAAAATGAGTAAAAATGGATCAATAATACAAACAAGAACAGAAAATTTCTCAGTCTTTCCAGAATGGAAAATAAAATCAAACAAGATATTCTGTCATATTATATATATATGTGTGTGTGTGTGTGTGTGTGTGTGTGTGTGTGTGTGTGTATACACAGAGAGACATATATATTTACTATATATAGACATATTTGTTATCTATAGACATTTAAATTATATATGTATACATATATTTATCAAAAAATACTCTTCTGTTGCAGATCCTAAAGCAATTAATGTTGCCATGTATTAATTACTAGAGTTTAAATTTATTTAAGTTTTCTGGAGATATTTTAAATATTCTTTAAATTCAATTCAAGAAATGCCAATATTTCTAAGAAATTTATGTTACTTTTTAAAATAACATAGAGGGCTGGGGATATAGCTCAGTGGAATAAGCACTTGCCTAGCAAGCGCAGGGTCCTGAGTTCGATCCCCAGTACCGCAAAAAAAAAAACAAAAACAAACAAAAAAAAACATAGAAATGGTGAAACGAAAATACAATAACAGGTATTTAAACACAAGTGGTAATGAAAACCTTACCCAAGAAAAGCCTAAACCGAGTGGATTCACCGTTGAATTTTACTGAAACTGGAAGAAAGAACTAAAGCCAGTACTCCTCACATTCTTCCATGAAACTGAAAGGGAAGGAATATTGCCAAATATGTTTCTTGAAACTAGCAGTATCTTCACATCAAAATCAGATAGGGCCCCACAAACAGGGAAAAAAAGAAAACTGCAAGCAAATTCTCTTAAAAGAACAGAGATGCAAAAGCCTTTAACAACATACCAGTAAACAGAATGCAACAAATTCCTGCAAAGACCACACATCTTGACCAAGTTGACTTCATCCCATGCAGCAAGGAAGGCTGAGCAGATGTAAATCAGCAAATGTAATACACTATGTAAAGAGAAATAAGAATAAACATGCACAATAATCTCAATTTGTGTGGAAAATCCTTTAGGAAAATCCACCCATTCTTGATAAAAATGCTGATAAAAATAGGTATAGAAAAAACTTACTTCAACCTAAAAAAAAATCCATTTATGACAAACTCATTTTCTAAATTGGGAAAAACAACATTATCTCTAAAAATCAGGAAAAAGAAAAGGGTGTCCACTCTTATAATTCTTGTTCAATATACAACTTGAAAAATTAGCCAGAGCTATCAGGCAGGAGAAAGAAATTTTTAAAATTCCAGTAAGAAAGGCATTCAAACTGTTCTTATTTGCAGATTACATGATGCTTTCTCTAGACGATCCAAAACTCTAACAGCAGAAATTTAGAACTGGAAGAAAGAAAGAAAGAGAGAAAGAAAGAAAGAGAGAGAGAGAGAGAGAGAGAGAGAGAGAGAGAGAGAGAGAGAGAGAGAGAGAGAGAGAGAGAAAGAAAGAAAGAAAGAAAGAAAGAAAGAAAAAAGAAAGAAAGGCAACAGGGTATAATATAAACACACAAAAATCAAAACACCAACAATGTATAAATCTGTATACAATGAAAATACAGAGAAAGAAATCAGGAAAAAATTCCATTCACAATAATTTCAAAGATGTTTAATACCTAAGAAATAACCTAACTGAGGCATTAAAAGACCTCTAGCAATATATATTTCTCTGAAAAATAAAAAATAAAGATTGAGGAGGACCTTAGAAATTGGAAAGATAGTCCCTATTCTTTGATAAGCAGAGTCAATATTGTCAAAATGGCCATATTACCACAATGCTATAGAGATTGAGTGAAATTCAAATTAGAATATCCTTAGTTTTTCATAGAACTTGAAGAAAGTATTTTAAAACTTATGTAGAGCTATAAGAGACCCAAAATACCCAAAACAGTCCTAAACCACAAAAACAAAGCAGTGGGCACTACAAACCTAGACTTCAAGTCATACTACAAAGCTACAATGATCAAAATGTCATGTACTGATGCAAAAACAGACATGTTGAATGATAGAGTAGAAGAGAAGAGAGAAGAGAAAGAATAGAATAGAATAGAGTAGATTAGAGTAGAATGGTAGGGAAGGGGAGGGGAGGGGAGGGGAGGGGAGGGGAGGGAAGGGAAGGAGTGCAATAGAACAGTGCAATAGAATACAGTGCAATAGAACAGAATGCAAGTCAATGGAATGGAACAGAATGAACTGTAGTGGAATGGAATGGAATGGAATGGAGTGGAGTTGAGAGGAATGGAACAGAAGGAACAGAATAGAAGGGTGCAGAAACAACCACAAGCACCTTCAGCCATCTTCTTTTCTTCTTTTAATAAAAGAGACAGTAACATATACTGAATGATAGCCTCTTTAGCAAACTGTGCTTGGAAGATGGGTTACCCATGAATAGAATGAATCTGGATCAATTACTTTCACCCTGTACTAAAATCAGATCAAAACAGATCAAATACTTAGATATAAAAATAGAAACAGAAATCTCCTGGAAGAAAAAATTGGTAAAAATCTTGAAGACATAGGCATAGGCATAGGCATGACTTCTTGACCAGAACCTCATTAGCACAAGACACAATACCAAAACTCAGCAGTGGGGGTGGTTCTACCAAATTAAAAAGTTTCTGCACAGTGAAAGAAACACCAGATTGAGCACTAATGTCTGGGCTGTGTAAAGAACCTGAAAATTCAGACCTCTGTAGTAAAATAAAACACACAATAAAAAATGGGCAACTGAAATGAATAATTTGTCAGAAGTACAAATAGCAGGTTCATGAAAAAAAGTTCTCTTTGATCTTTAGAGGAAATCAAATGAAAACAACACCGAGATTCCATTTTCCTTTGGAAACAATGGGACTAAGGAGAGAAACAAAATAAAATAATACAAAGCAAATGTTGATGGATTGTAGGGAATGTGAATCTTCCTGTATTGCTGGTGAGAAGGTAAATTAGTACAACCATGATGTAAATCAGTGTGATTATTCATTAAAAATAAAAACAGAAATTCCATTTGACCCAGTTGTACTTCTATTGGATATCTTTCCAAAAGAGCTAATATCATCATATCACAGAGATGCAGGTATGTGTATAATTATAGCAGCACAATTCAAAATAGCTAATCTGTGGTAGCAGCCTAAATACCCTCAAAGAATAAGCACATAAAGCAAATGTGATATATATATATACATAACATGCTACATATATACATATATGTATACATATATATGCACAGCTACTCAACTATAAATAGGGATAATTTTGAATCATTTTTAGAATAATTGATGAATCTTGAGACTACAATATTAAGTGAAATAAATCAGACACGGAAATTTAAATATTGCATAGTTGCTTTCAAGGAGAGACATATTATAAATAATTTGTAGAAGGAAATAAAAAGAAATAGGAACAAACAAGGAGTAGAGATGCAAAGGGAAGCTGGGGAACGAGAGACGGGGCAGGACGGGAGAGAAGGAAGAGTAAGATGGACCCAGATAGCACGTGTGGGTCTACGCGCTCATTCTTCGAGGCAATTGAAATTAACATGTATCACAGTCATACAATGACAAAACATTCATCCAAGAAAATAAAATCATAGATAGTTTTAGACATTTAAACTTTTTTATACTATTGTCAGGTTATTTCCTTGTTTAGACTTCATCTAAAATATTCAGTTTGATGAAATGTTGTCAGTAGGTAGCTTTTATAAATTTCTAAGAAATGTCTACACTTCTAAATATGTTATAAGGAAATACATTTACCTAGCTGTATATATGAAAATGTACAATAAGGCATAAATTAAAATAGACAGAATTAAGGAAAAGCTACCACTTGTCAGCTTAGGATTTACTAAACAAAGACATATTTCAATTAAATAATGCTCAGCCTTCAGAACAATGCTTTAGATATATACATTTATGTAACACATGAGAAGATATTACTGCCATGTTTTTTCCACAGAATAGTTTACCTAGCCTCACATTAGTCAATCACTTCCTGAAATACATAGAAACGTGCATATAGGCAATATGAGAAATTCATACAGCAAGACATTATAGACTTACATTTTGTTATTTTTCTTCATAAAGTTCTAATTTTTCTTCAAAATCATTTATTTCTTGCACTAGTATAAAAACATTTTTAAAGAATATACTGAATCACAAGAAATAAAAAATAAATTACTTTAAAGAATACTAACAATAGAATCATTTATTTCCTTTATCAGAGGGTCCCACAACTATTTATTACTTTGAATTTCAACAAATTTAAGTTCATGACTGGAATCAGAGGCATTGGCTTTAATAGAAATCTGTTCCTGGAAGTCTGTTCCTCAAATTAACACTTTCTAACTCATCTCTCACCTTATAATGATAAAATTTGTGAGTTTATGTGTCTAATGATAGTGAAAGTGTGTTGCTTTTATGTTGTGAGCTACAAGATGAAAAACACAGCTCCATTTGATCACTGGGAGATTATTTCTCTGGCTATGCAAGTATCTAATTTCCCTTAGGTATAAATTTTAATGCTGAAATGTTTTTAATGTTAAATTTGGTTCAAATGGTATTTACAATTCTTTAAATCAACACAAGGCATGCTATACTTGAGGAATTTGTTTAAAAACACACTTTTATTTTCCTTTAATTCTCAAAAAAAAAAAAAGACTGGTGGGCTGAAAAAAATTATATCAGTAGAGTAGTCATCTCTTGCCTTACATTTAGCTCAGGACAAAGAAATACTGGAAGAAAATGAGACAAGAAACAGTTGCCTTCTCACTCCATCAGATGCTGCTTTTGCTTTATGAAACTTTGGCAGAACAATACATAATACTTTTCATAATAATGCAGTTAAAGCGCACCATTGGCACTTACAGTTAAACTGATATACTGCTGTTGTTTCTTTAACAATCAATCAAAACCCAAAAATGTCTGCGCCATATAATATGAATGGGTGAATAACGCCAGGTTTTGTTTTATCAGTCCTCAAGCCATACTGCTGGCCCTGATATGCAGCTCACTCAAAGAGAAACGATGGAGAAACAGCAGATAACTTTCAGTGCATGTAGGGGCAGTGAGAAGGCAAATGTGACAATAGATATCTTGAAACTCATTTAAACTTTTTTCAGTTGTCTATTTTCTTTTCTAAACTTTTGAACTGTTTAGTTTGACTAATGTGTGATATATTTTAGCGTGTGACAGACTCAGAGACCCGAAAACATGATTGCTGATGTGCACAATCAGGTAAGGAAGAAGCGCTTATTGCTAAATAAATCACAGCAGTGTAGACTTCGGCATTGGCAGCAGAGTGGATGGATTTACTTCCACTGTTCACTTCCCTGTACATAACTGTTTAGCACGGTGTATCCTGCAGAACAGCTTGCAGTGCTCCTTGTACCAGAGGTCGCATGCTCACCCTCAGAGTTTTGGATCCCGGAGGTACAGAGTCAGATGAGAGCATGCGCATTTCTTGTCAGTTTCCCAGGGATGCTGTGCGTGTTGCTCTGGAAATTCACTTCAGGAATTTCAGTTCACTCTCTGCCGCCATTCCCATATGTAATGCAAGTAAATGATGTTTTGCAAGTGTGCCTAATCTGTCTACAAAACGGTCTTAAAACCTCTTAGCTTTCTATCTTTTGCTTCTCTTTTTGACAGATATGAAGGAAGATTACATTTTAACGCCATTTTAGGATAGTATATGGAAAAATAACTCCAATTTCTTTGCCTTTCTTTTGTGATTTGCACAAAAGCTTAGGGAAATTGATTTATATTGAGAGATAACAAACTCTAATCTGTATTTGTAATCTAATAAATTTTAAACAGTTTCTACATTAGTAGCATCATTGTTAAAAATGTAGTCAATTTCTCAGCAAAAGTTGATTTAAATGAAAGAAGGAATGAATATAAGTTAAATAGAACTATGTTCATAGACATAATCCTTAAACTTCTCTTGTGTCACACTATCCATTCTTCAGATAAACAAAGATTTCTATGCACAGTAAATACATTAAAAAAGTAACACAATTAAGAGTGTAGGTCAAGGTTTTTACACATGAAACTTCAAATGTACCTGAAATGTAAAGCTAATTATGTACTGAAGTTATTCTTCAGTAGATATATTTGCTCTGCTCCACTACGCCCTTCCGCCATGATGATTCTGTCTTAGAGCCAGCTGACCATGGATGGAATCCCCCCAAACCATGAACCAAATTAAACCCCTCTTCCTTTAAGTTGTAGGTGTTGTATGTTGCATCTCAATGAAGGGAAACCTGACTAATACAGAACCTATGCAAATTATTCATAAAGTTCCCCCAAAGGGCTGGTAGCCTCTTTTTACTCACTTGTAAAATGTTTGGTTTGAAAAACTTACATGTCTAATACTTTTCTCCAGTGGGGATACACACAAGCTAAATATTTATATCTTTTAAAATTGCATGCTTATTTCTTGCAAGAATAGGGATATATCTGCAAGGAATGCGAGTTATGCAAAACATAACTAACACTAGATTGCACAGTGTGTACATCCATTTCATCACAGGACAAACATGGAATCAGAGTTTCTCCAAGTTGGCTAATGCACCAACTCAATGTGTTGGATTCTTTGTATTCCAACTTGCTTGGCTTCTCCTCATGGTTGCATCTTCAAGCACAGCTCTCATATAAAACTCACCTACAAATAGTAAATCACAGGACATACGAATATGTTTAAGAAATTCTTCCATCCTACCGACAACACTGTTCTTCTTCATTACCTACAAAGTCAGACAATGCTTAGGCCAAGCGCTGGCAAGGGCCATGAGACTTTTGAAATTAGTTTTGACAGTTACATTTTTTTTTCTTTTTTTTTTTGGCGGTACTGGGGATCGAACTCAGGACCCTGCACTTGCTAGGCAGGCACTTATTCCACTGAGCTATATCCCCAGCCCTTGACAGTTACATTTAATTCTCTGGAGCCAATGATCAGTTGGTCATAGCCAGATAAAACTTAAAGGTTCTGCAAAAGAAAAGGATGAGGGTGCTTGTTGGAAGGACTACAGAGATGAGCACACCAGATGCCTCTTTGCAACCATGGGGTTCTATGGAACTCATTTAAGACACAACCTTAAAAATAGTCCCAGTAGGAAATGTGGTTGTGTAGAGCAACAAAAAATGGCTTGTGAGTAATGTGATAGAACTGAGATACTTAAAAATAAATCATTTCTTCAATTGTCATTTCTGGATATATTTTAATTTAAAAACTAAATTCATAAGCTTTGCAGTTACTAAGCAATTACTATGAGCAGATATTATACTAATTAGATTTACATGCATTATCTAATTTTATTCTTATATCAACCCCGTAAGGCGTATACTAATCCTGAGGTTACAGGAAAGATGATGAGGCTGATAAGGTGAAGTAATTTTCCCAGTAATATGTAAGTAGTGAGAAAGAAAGTTACATTCAGACTTCAGTTTACCTGAGACCAGATATCTTAACCATGATGGAGAATTTCCTCAACTGTACTGTGTAACAAATCACAACCCATTAGAGTATGAAAATGTTGTGAGAATTACTCTTGTATGAAGATATGAAACAGTTCCTCCTTTTATTTATTTTTATTTTATTTTAAAGACAAAAGAATGGAAACATATGACAAAATTATACAGTAAATAGAAGGGAATTAGCACTGGGTGTTGTATTACATAATGTTATCTTCACATTAGTTAACACAAAAACATTAAAGAGAAGATAGTAGGGAATTTGCACTGAAAGCTGTATTACATAAAGTCATCTTCACTTCTGTTAATACAAAAACGATTGAGGAAATACAGAATTATAGAGAACATAGAAGGGAATTAGCTCTGGATGCTGTCCTACATAATGTTACCTTCACCTTTGTTACTCAGTTACACAGATGATGGCCCAATTGATCATCCAATTTTTCTCCTCCCTCATCTCCGTTGCCCTACCACTCAATCAGTCATCTTCCCTGTGATAATAACTGTACTCCTGGGTTTATCTATATCCCTGGACTCTAGCCTTGGGAAGAGATATAGCTGCCTCAGACTAAACTATAACATACATGGGTGTATACAAACTGCCATGGTCATATGCTCACAGCAGACTGCCTGGCTCCACCCCGTCGCCATGCTATGGGTGGGGGCAGGTCCAGTCCGTGAGGTGCCCTCAGTGTGGCCCTCAGTGTGTTTTGCGGAACTGGTACAGGTACGTACCACACCTTGATCATTTTTCATACCTTCACCCTCTTCTCTACCCTCCACCTCCTCCTTTCTACAACCCCCTTCCTCGTCTCCCAAATGTTTGGCTCCCTGCTTCTTACCTGCTTTATTTTACTTTGTATTTATATATTAAGGTCATAATTCAAAACATTGCTACTTCTTTTTCCATTATAATCTTTCTTACTTTGCTCTTCACATGCAAAGCCAGTGGAGAACTATAGACTTCCCGGCTACAAGCCACCACATACCAGCGGAGGCCAGAGGTGCATGATATGTGTGTGAGCTCGGCCCATCACAGAAGCTAACGATGAGTGAATGCTTAACATGGTGTGTCATGTCAAATGTTACTCATCTTTTGTGGGTGCTTGTTTTAATAATGTGCATGTGCCCCATTCTAGTATTTAAATTTGTGGTGAAAAATGCTGAATTTGTTAGGTAGTGATTTGCTTTTCTTGGTATTTTGTTTTTGATTGACATAGAAATTATATATACACACACACACACACGCACACACACACACACACACAATTAGGGTTATTACATATAATATAATAATATATATAATATATCATATATCATATATATAATTAGGGTTATTATATATATATATATATATATATATATATATATATATTTTTTTTTTTTTTTTTTTTTTTACTGGGGTTCATTGTGAAATTTCAACATATTCCTACAGCACACCCTTATCAAATCAAGCCTGCCCTTATCCCCTACCCTACCTCTACGACTTACTATTTTTTTTCTTTCTTCTTTTTTCTTTGGTACTGGGCATCGAACTCAGGACCTTGTGCTTGCCAGGCAGGCACTTGTGCCGCTGAGCTAAATCCCAGAACCTTCTATGACTTACTTTTAAAAAGAAACTTTCCTAAAAATGTATTCATGTTTATAGCAGTGCAATTCATACTGGCTAACTCTTGGAAACAGGCTATACGTGCCTCAACAGATGAGCGACAAAAAGACATTGGTATGTATGCACAGTGGAATATTACTCTGCCATAAAAAGGATAAATGAGTCATTTTAGGAAGATAGATGCATTTTGAGACCATAATGTTAAGTAAAATAATTCAGATGTACAAATTAAATATCACACAGTTTCTTTTATTTGAAGAACTCAATATATATAGTATGAAATAAAAGACCGATAACAGAAAAAAAGAGAAAGAAAAAAAAGTATCGTAATCCAGCACAGACAGTGTATCTAAAAGTAGATCTTGACTTCATAGAATTGTTTTACATGTTTTATGTGTTCTTTGGGCTGGTTTTTAATCTGTATATATGACAATGAATCTATAAGGTGTCATAAATAAATAAATCTGATGCTGGAAAAATAAAGTAGGGGAGAAGCAAGGGGTGGAAAGAACGAACTGAAATGTGTAAGTCCATGCCCCAGTCCCCAATTACCGGGGATAGGCGTGGGGCTCTACAGCCCCTTCACTCTGTGCATCTATTTCACACATATCTCTGGCCAACACTCCCACAAAATTGTAAGGCAATCTAAAAGCCCATCCGCATTTTCTATATGTGAATACCAGTTTGGGTGGTGGGAAGGTGTTTCTGGTAGCTTTTTCCTTCCAAGGATCAATCCCTTTTTTTACTTAAATGCATCCTTTGTCAGGCTTTCAATAAATTGTATCTATTTCCTTAACAGTGTTTATTTCACCTTCAGTTTTGAATGATTGTTTAAATAAACAAGAGCTCCCTATTAAATACATGTAGGATTATATAGGGAGAATTATTTTTCAGTGTGTTTTAGTTACTAATAATATATTCTATTTTTTCCTTGAGTAGTCTACAAGTTTAATTTTCCTACACTTGAGAACTTCTTCAAAGAAAGTTTGTTTTCGTGATTCTATAATTTCAGCACAGTGTGGATATGTGGCTTCATTATTAATCATGGGAGGTATGAATAGTAAAATTCCTCATTAAAATAAATAAATAAAAATCCTCATTTATACTCTCAGAGTATTTTCCTCCTCTCATGTTAGTGATGCTCTTCTGGAACCCCTGAAATTATTTCAAGTATATTGACACAAATTATACATGTTGAAGTGATACAGTGGCATGTTTTGGGGGGCTGTACATTATAGAATGGGTTCTACACTCAAGTTAATTAAACTTCCATGCCTATATCTGTGTGTGTGTGTGTGTGTGTGTGTGTGTGTGTGTGTGTCTGTTCACACATGCATGTTAAGGTGGGAATGCTTGACATCTACTTTCCTGGCAAACTTCAAATATACAATTCATTCAGATTAAAAATTGTCATTGTACTATAAAGTATATCTCCATATCTTTATGTCTCTGTTCAGACAGCACTTTTTACTCTGGAGTCTGCCAATTTCCTTTCAGCTGTGTTACATTTGCATTGTGATATATCTTGTCAGACAGTTTTAATTCCAATCATTCCTTTTTATATTGGGAATATCTATTTTATCCTTTTGAAGAAAATATGCATCTTTCTAATAATCTTGTTTTCTCATATTTTCACTTGTTTGTTTTTTATTTTATACATATGGCTAGAGAGAGCAGAAAAGAGAGTTCAATGATCTACAGTTTCTTAGCATATAATCCTATGTGTGCAATGTGTCCATTCTTAGCATTATGAGTTCTTTTCTCATAGCGTATATAATCCAAAATCCTTGGAACCAGAAGTGTTTTACATGTTACATTTTTTCAAGTTTTTCAATATTTGCATTCACATAATGAGATGTCTTGTTTATTGAGCCTGAGTCTAAACACAAAATTCATTAACCCTTTATATATAGCCTGAAAGAAACCAAGTAAGATAGTTTCGCTGTGCCTATTTTGACTGCAACCCATCAAATGCAATCAGGTGAAGAATTTTCTACTGTGGCATCATGTTGGCTCCCAGTAAATTTTGGATTTTGATGCATTTGAATTTTGGCTTTTCAGATTTGTGATAATCTACCTGTGTCTGTGGGGAGAATGCCTGGAGTGGGGCGCTAACATATTGGAGTCCTTTAGGCTCCAGACTCGGGAGATATTGCTTCAAAGACATTTTCTTTTTCTGTAAGGTACCTCAGGGATAATAGCTAAAATTTGGGGAAACAGTGTCAGTGCTCTGGTGACTTAGTCACGTGAGAATGTGCACTTGATCTGCGATATAAGGAAAGGGCAATGACAGTGAATTGTGAGAGTCTTCTTTCCCCACTCAGAATTCACAGAGACAGCCGCGGTATCATTTGCAGACTTTAGCCAAAAGTCGGAATGTTTTGATCCTCATATCCTATTGATGGAGTAAGAGTTTGGTGATCAAATCTTTACACAGTGTCCCAGCCCCAGTTCTCACAGTGCAAAGCACTGAGTTTCATCTTACCCCTGCTGACATGAAAAAATAAGTCACTAGACACATTATCGCCAGCGTGGCTATGATGCCACTTTAACTGCTTTGTGTCCCCCCGGGTTTTGCTTCTTTCTTCCATTGCGTGTCATAATATTCCTATTGTTTAATATGTAACTAAAGCACATTGTTTATAGCTTACTCCACATTCATTAGATTTGTAGATAGAAAGTTTTCAGTTTTTAATAAGTTCACTTACCGGTCCAAACACTGTACAATGTCAGCATTAAAAGGTATGGCAAAAACCAGCTCTTTCCTGTTGAGGGAAATAAATCTTTTTGATTTGAAAGAATTCCCATAGATCAATTTTCCTAAACAATAATTCACTTTTTATCCCATCCTATTACGTATTCCTGGAAAAAGTTGTGGCTAAATAATTTTCATATTTATATGAAAATAATGACATAGTCTTTAAAAATCTTACTATGACCTATTTTAGTAGCAGTAAGGAATAATGAGATCAGATATTATGGAGAGTTTTTATTTTCCAAAACACAAACATAACAGCTCATTTAGCAATTTGTTTTAAAATGCAATCATAAATCATTAAAATGAAATAATAGTTGTCAAAAAAATGAAAAATGGATATTTTATGATGTGTTCTTTTCCCTCAAATGTTTACCAAAGGCTCACAGTTATAAACCACAATATCAAGGCTTTCTAAATGAAGTACTTTGATTGCAAGGGAAAAATCTGATACCAAGTGCAGGACCATTCACTCTACTAATGGGCAAGAATTGAAATAATTTTTGAGGACAAGTGTTAAGAAAAACAATTTAAATTCAGAAAAGCCAAAATAAAGAGAAGGTGAGGTATCTTTTAGGCTACTTTAAGAAAAAACTTCATGCTAGCCTTTCTAAAAACTGTTATTTTCCCAATGATATTTAAATGTCTTTATGTTTTATGAAAAATTATAGCTCACTTTATATTGAAAAAAGTCCAACATTTTAAAAATTGTGCAGTTATGGGCTGGGAATATAGCTCAGTGGTACAACTGCCTATCTGGCAAGCATAAGGTCCCGAGTTTGATTTCCAGTACAAAAAATTGTTCAGTTATTATATAATTTAGGAGTATTCTTGAGATCTATAATTCTTTTCTCAGAAATTTGTGGTTTCCCTGTCCATTTACACCATTAAGACACCTATTTTATCTCAGTACAATTAGAAGTTTTAGACAAAAATTAGAAAATAATAGCAATTATCCAATATTTTGACTGAAAAAGTTTATTATCTGAAAATTCAGAAAGTAGTTATACTGACCTACTCAAAAATATAATTCTCTCAAGAAGGATTCCTTCTCAATGCCATCCCAAAGTACCATCACTGTAGTAAAGCAGAGCTATTTCCTATCATTTATAGAACACTTCATTTTGCATGATTTCACTTGCTACTCACAAGTATATGATAAAGTTTGGGAAATTATTATCCTGACACAGATTTTTGTTCCTACCTCCTATATTACTTGATGAATCTGTCCCTAGCTTGCTAAGATTCACAAATTGCTTCTGTGTTCTGTTAGTGTTTAAACATATTTACTTGACAATTTTGAGGCTGCAGCTCAAAGTGGCTATATTTAAACAAACCCCCCAAAGTCTCTGATGCCTTGCTGTGACCGCTTCTCCTGGGCTGCTCACACACCCCCAGATGCTGGGAGCGGAACTGCTGCTGGGCTGCAAAAGGCTGTCTTGGAGCTCTTGTCGCCTCCTAATGACCAGTGGATGTGAGGTGCAAATCTCCTTTGGCAACAACTCTGACTCCTGCATTCCCTAGAGTTGGGCAGAAACTTGTCTTGATGCTTCCCTAATTTGCTTCCCCGCTTCCCTGGGCAGCCCTCACACTGCTCTCCGTATTCCACTTAACACGGGAGCTCTTGCCGTAAGTCTGATGCTAAGACACCGATCCTAAGTCATTCTCTACCACTGTTTTCCCCTGGGATCAACTTCATTCAAATATTCCAGCAGTTGTGTCACCATTTCTCTAGCAAACTGCTGGGATTCTAATAAATACACATTTTTTTTCACAATATAACACCTTTGAAATCAAAGTTACCTTGCATTTCCTAATTTAATAATTATTATTGCTATGACACCAAGTGTAAGTTCAGAGTTGGTAATCCGGCAAACAAAACATTAAAGGGCAACTTTCAAAAGCTATGAATAGTGATTGCTGTCTGAAATCACAATTTTGGTTAAGTTTTCAGTTAAAAGTAGGACCCCTGAAATTTTCAGAAAGGAATTTTAATGAGATAGCAAAAAATCCAACTCAATAATAGATTATTTTTTTCTAGAAGTTTTGCAGAACTAATAATATTCTTGGTAATATAGTTTCATATTGTATGGAAAATAAATATACAAACCAATAACTCTAAGAAGAAATGTAATTTTAAAAGAATCAATTTTGAATGTAAGGACATTTTAATAATGCACAACAACCTTTGGGAAAAATATTTCTTTGTAAATAAGTCTCAGATTTCAATGCACACCAAATACAGCTTCTGAATAATACAAAACATTATCTTATTTCCTTCTCAATAGGACATACAAGAATGCTACATCTTATACTGCCGTTACCTGAGATTAAATAAAAATATTCTAATAAGTTTCCCATTATATCTTCTAGTTTCAGACGTACAGAACATCTACATAGGACATGTCCCTGCATGGCACAGAAAACACGGACTCTCCAGCCTCAATCCATGACTTTATTCACTAACGTTGGGGATGTCTCTTTCTCTCTTCTGCTTCGCTAGCAATGTGTAAAATGTGTCCCTTCCGTATCCTCTATTTTTATTTCAAAGACCAGATGTACATAACAGAAAAGATGCCAGGATAGGGCCAAGGGTGGTGCAATGCTCCATACCCTGCAAGAAAGAGGTACTGTAAAGCACAAGAAATCTAAAACAACGCTGCATTCATGTTGCAGTGGAAAAGTCCAGCCCCTCCCCCATCCCAGTGAAGCCATGAACCCAGTCTGAAGCCTTTGTCTGACCATCTGTGCTATACCTCCTTTAGCTCTTAAAGCTAAAATTGCTTCGCTATTTTCTCTTAATTTCTAACTTTGCCTAATATATATGACTATGTCTCTCAATTATGTGTTCTGAAATTCATTTTCTATACCGAAAGTCAATGATCCTATTCCACAGAGGTAAGCAAATTAGAGTCCCCAATCTCCTTAGGGGGAGCTTGTTTGATGCCTTCTGATGACATGCCTGTTTTATGATTGCCGTCCAAGATTAGCAACAGAGCCCTTAGATTACCAGTAAAATTTTAATTTGCAGTTACTATGGATAAAAGTTTGTCTTATAAAACTCATTCTTACAACTTTATTGATACAGCCATGTCTTCTTTAAGTAAATGTTAAGGATTTCTTTTACTTTTGTCATGAACAACATCAATTACTATCTGCTGACCCAATAGAATACTATGGCTATAGTTTTGTAAGTTTTAAGTTTTCTAGATTTAATAACACCTAATTTTTTATTTGTTTTATTTTATCTAACAAGACTAGTATGTTTGCAAATCAGTTTATGGCCTTTTGAAGGATTTTCTTTACACCATCTGAATCCCTGATAGGAGGTTTTCTTCTCTTTTAATCTGTAGTACCATAGATCCCATTGCTCATTTTTAAATAGGGGTTAGTTAGGTTTCTGGATCCATTCTGTACATGCTCCTGTGTGACATCCCCCCACTGTCCTTTAGGAAGTTGCCGTAAGTTCTTTGTTCTTTGGGACCAGTTCACTTGGTTCTTACATCTTTCTCTGGCACTCTTTATGTTTTCATTTTGGTAACATACTTATCATGCGTAGGGAATATGGAAAATAAAATATTGAGATTCCATGCTTATGAAAATATCTTTATCCACTCTTGGTTTATAGTTTTGTTGAATAGAAAGCATTGATCATAAAACATTTTCGTTTTAAAATTTGAAAGGACTTTTACATTTTCTGCTAACTTCCAATACTGTCAAAAGTAAAATAACAGTCATATTTCCTCACTGTGTAATTTGTCATCTTCTTCATTTAATGCTTTTAAAATGTTACTTTTGATGATATTCTGAAATTTTAAGATGTTCTACAGATATCTGTGTTCTGTGATTTTTCTCTTTAATTGAATTTTTCATGGCTACAGAGTCTCTTATTTCAGAAAGATAACTATTACACTTCTGGCAGTTTTCCTCTGTTATTCCCTTTGTTTCTCTCTCCTCTCTGTTCATGCTTCTATCTATTTGGTTTTTCTTTCCTGATAATTCTATAATCCTTGACCATCCATTATAATTTAAGAAGAAGTAGTTAAAACACTAGCTCCTGTCCTCTGTCAGTATGGTTGAATTTTGCTGTCTTGAAAGTAGACATTTTTCTGAACCATGGAATATGTGGATACTTTTCTCTGCCCACAATTTCTCCAGAAAAGAAGTCTTTAAGCTCCTACCTGGGCATTTAACCTTGGATAAGAATATTCTGGAAACTAGAAGAGGGAAGGAAGCATAGGCGTTATCTATAATTAGTACAGAAATTTTCATTTGTGTGCCTTTTTCCAACCCATAGCACTCCTGCCCTCAACCTTGGTAGAAACGGAAACATTTCTCAGAGAATGAATCTCCTCTAACCTGAGGTGGTACGGGAATGGTAATTGAATGGCTATTCTCAGTAGAAGTAGAGCTCAAAGCCACTCACTGATTCTAAAATGTACTTCATTAACTCTGCTTCTGTTCACAATCTATCTCATCCACATTTTCAGTGGCATCACATACCTCCAATTCCTGGTAGGTTGTAGGATCTTTCAGATCAGTTGTTTGGTCTTTTACTAAATACACATCTACAGACACATGGTTTATGCTGTCCCTATATTAAACAATTACCACTATTAACTCAACAAGTGTGAATTAGCCAGCTATTTCTAGTCAGGCATTGTTTGAATTTTGTAACACAGTACTAGTCACAGACCAAACCTGCCGTGCTCACAAAGCCTCCATTTCAAGAAGCAGACACAGGCCCCCAGAGCAATATATGAACATGTCTATGCCAGTGTCCCCATGTGGGAGGGTTTAATAGAGAAAGGTAAAGTGAAAGCTGGAGTAACTCAGTTGTGACTTTTTTTACAGATGTATCAAAGACCTAACTGACGAAGCGTAATGGAGGAAACTCACGACAGACGGGAGGAGGCGAGCAACTAATAACTGCAAGGTGAGCGACGAGACACGGAGAGGGCCGGACCGAGAAACAGGGCGGAGGCCGGCGCAAGGGCGAGAGGGAGACTCGGAAGGTCCACAGCAGGAAAGAAAGTCAGAGAGGTAGTGGGAAGAAGCTGCAATCGGACAGCACCTTTTTATTAAACAAGTTTGCCTTTTATTACAAATGAAACAAGAAACTCATGTTTGGTATTGAGCAGAGGTGCAACATTATTTGACTTAGTTTTTAAAGTACCTATCTGACTGCAATAATGAAAATATATGTTTAGAACTAGTCCCCTAAAGGGAGATGTTAAGAAGCTAGTTGAGTAATTCAGGAAAGATAACGGAGTCTTGAAAAAGATAATAGGCCTTGATGTTAGTGCACGGAGAGCTAAGTCTGTAATTGTATTTTATATGAACTTGAGAAGAGCTTGAGGAGATAGCTAAGGTAGTTTCTGAAATACCTATACGTTGGATGTAAATGAGAAGGAAATAGAAAAGTATAAAATTAACCCCAAGATTTACACACACACATTCATGCACAGATACACAAACACACACACACACACACACACATACACATGCATGCACACACATGCACACAAATACGTAAGTGGAGTAAGCAGATAAATCTATTGGTCTCAAGTTTAGGATAGCTCAGGATTGAGGGTGCGAATTTATGAATGATAAGGCTATAAGTTATATTTGTATGTAAGACCATATTTTACCAGAAAACATTCTACATTTCAAAAATATCAGTGTTTTAGGACTTAACCCTGGGCAGACCTACTTCCTGTGATTGAGAATAGGGGAATAAACCATTAAATGAGTCAGAGCAAAAGCAGTCAAGAGATAGGAGGAAAAATCAAGAAAGTTTGGCAAAAACCAAATAAGGAAAATGTACCAAGGGGGATGTAGTGAGAAACTGTGCCAAGCATTTTAATAGAATAGAAAGCTAAGGACCAGGAACGACAGATTGAGTTGAATGTAGAGGTAACTGGTAAACTTGTCAAGAGCCCTGGGATAGTGTGATGGAGTAAAAGCCTAATTGGATTAGATGCAAGAGATGAAAGAGAAGACGTGGAACAAATCCTTACTGACAAATTTCCAGTAGGGTTTGAAAGTTTAAGAAAGAGCTATGTTCAAATACAGGTGGAGCAATGGGACACGACGGCTGTTTGACATGATGGCTGTGAGTAGAAGGCAAACACCCTTCTGGGTGCCAAGGAGAGAGACCCAATCAAGAGCTGAAGAGTGAAGAAGAGCTGCAAATTGTATCAGAGGCAGAGTCCTTGAGTAGGGCAAAATGTACAGAATAGCACACAAAACTGAGCAAGTTCAGGTGAGAGCACAGAAAGGTAATGTGTCATGTAAGTGGAAAAGAGGGAACATGTGAGTCAGATGCTGGTAGGCGGGGTGTTAATATACCGGGAGTCTTGCAAAATTTTCTCCCGATTGTATCCGTCTTTCAGAGTAAAAGTGGAAGGAAGGTTGTAAACTAAGAGGGAACTTTTACATATCACCACAGCTTAACATCATCTGAGATACACTGTGGGTGTTAAACATTTGTGAAAAGAACCTACTAGCTAGCACTCTATCCTACACCCAAGGAAAATTTCAGCAGCTAAAAGTGTTCAAGCATCTTCTGAAATTTTGGAAAGTGAATTTTCTCTCTAGACACTAAGTTAAACAAGAGGACTTCAAAAGCCCATCTAATTTTAGCATTTTAGCAGTAGGATCTTGGTTTAATTGTCATCCTTTCTGGGTTTTGGTTCCTGACTCTGAAGCGAAGAACTGATTCTTGACATCTTTATCACTTCAAGCTCAGTGAATCTTTTGTACTACGGTAATAGGCCAGACTGAATATAAACTGCTGACTAAAAATTACACATTTATTTTCTCTACCAGTTTATGCTCCATAATGAGATGGGATAGTAGATAATTAATTTCATTATTTTAATTTTACCTTTTTACTTCATGAACACTGATACTTGTATCCTATGTACTTACGATGGAATTGATTCTTTTTTAATTTTTAAAGGGAAATTTCTGCTCTTAGTGAGCCACATATTGACTTTAGAATGAATAACTACACAAAGATGCATCCTTCATGTGCCATTGAATGTAACGGATTAAAATGAACACTTTAACAGAACACTGCAGTTCTTCTTTATTTTTTTTTTGGTAACAGAAATCGAACTCACAACCTCATCCTAGGTAGGCAGGTACTGGGCCACTGGGCTAACACTTCAGTTCTATACAGAAATATAAGAAACACAGATTTATAATAAGCTAAAGAAGATTGCTTTTAATAAATGTTCCTTTACATAGCTAAGGCTTATGTGCATAAAATCAGATCTTATAATTCAATGTCAGTTTGCTGGGGAATACCAAACAGCATAGAAAAAAACTTGCTAAATTAAAACACATTTTAAAATTCAAGTATTGTTTAGAGAACAAAATAACACTTAAGTGTTATGTATTTTAGCCTACTGTTTAAGATATATCAAGAAAGTCAAATGCATCCTAGTGTTGCTTATAATTCTATTGAAGACATATTTTCCATGGATTAAGAAATGATCTGTGGAATCTAAAAAAAATCTTCCAGTCATGTCTTGAGTTATTATTTTTAAGAGTTTCTTGGTAACTTTTAGATAATTATTTTCACTATATCACAAATTTTATTTCTATATTTTGGATTTATTTTTTCATATTATATTTATTAATTTTGTGATAAATTATACCTGTGAAGTTACTAATATTATTTATTTTACTTCCAAGTTTTAATCTTTCTTTAAACCCCAAAGTGTTTTTGCCTTAATATGTTTCTACTTTTGTATGTGTTTAGAAACAAAGACAGCTCCAATAACTAAAAGAATAAAAAATCCTGTAAGTCAAACAACTTAGATATTTCACACATACATGTATAAGTTACATTTGCGTTGAGGTCAAAGCTGGGTGGAAAGGTAAGGTGATGGACCAAGGCTCATTCTCCACATTCGGCCACCTTTTCTCTTGATTGCACAGAATAAAGCATGAAGCCTGGTCCAACTTCTAGGATCCTCAGGAGCAGAATACAGGAAGCTGCAGTGGAAGGCACAGAAATGCAGACATGTAGTCTTTAACCATGCAACGAGCTTAAGTGTCTATTACTAAACAGTAAAGAAAAACGGATATTAAGAAATCTGGAGAATCTTTGTTCCCAATCACCCAACCTTTATCCATCCTCTAAGACCTAGCTTGCAAGTCTGTTATGACGCGCCCAAGCTACCACTTGCTTCTTTTTAGGTGCCCTGCAGCGTTATGTGAAATCTTCCCTTTTTAGAATAAATGTATGAAAGTATACTCCTTGTGTCCTATAAGTCCCTTTATTTACACAGCACAAGGTTTGTTGCGGGATAAAATCTAATAAGCTAATTTTCTAGAACATATATTATCAAAAAGATAAATAAAAAGACAGATACTAACTCACTACTAAATAACAGTTATTAATTTATTAATGAACTATTGTTCAATAGGCTGTTTGAAAATTTTGAGGAAGAATGTAAGACAGAATGTTTGTCATGGTCTATATGTAGATGTCACTTCAAAGCCTCATGTGTTCATAGGTGGGGCTTTTCAGAGGCGGCTGGAGGTAGGGGTGTAAATATGGATTAAGGATGTGTGATAACTAAATTAATTCTCTAATTGGTTCAGTGTATTTCTGATGTCTTTGCTGGTGCTCCACTGTGTCCTGTCTTCTCTGCCATAACCCTCAAAAGCAGCTCTGCCTTGTAGCCAGTTGAGTATAGATGGAAACCGCTACAAACTACGAGGTAAAGTAAACCTTTCCTTGTTTAGCTTGTGGGTGTCAGATACTTAGCCCCAGCCACAAGGAAGGAACTAAGATAGTGTTTTCCACTAATTACTCAACCCAGTGCAAGTAGATGTTTGTATCTCCTAGATGATGTCTTTCGAATTCTTTCACATTTATAAAGCATATCTAGAAGATGTATTCATGTACTTGAACACTTTCACGATTTTTATTTATTTTGTTTTAAAAATATTTGGTAATTTAGTAACACTTTAATTCATCAGTAACTGTGACTTACAAGTATTCATCCTTTTTAAAACTTGTATGATTTATTTATAAAGGCATACTTTCTAAACTAGTGATTATCTCTATAAATAAAGCCCATCAAGAGTATAATAACACAGAGCAGGTTGAATTGAATATAGTTGCATGAACACTTTACGTTTATAAAGCTTCTCTAAAAAGAATTTTATTCAGTAAAATTTACATATACATATATGAACACCAACCTTCTCTAGCAAATGAGAGATCTGATTGGAAACAAAAGCTTAAAATTGTCAAGTATTACATACAAATTATGCCAGCAAAGCCAAAAACATTTTCAATCTTATGTAATTAAGCACAATTTATTATGCCTACTAAATATAAAGACAGTCTTAAATATTCTAGTATAAACACTCTTAAGTCACAAGAACTAGATTTAAAAGTATATGTTTTCTGTGAGTAGTGTGGACTACTAATTAGTATAGAATTTCTGAGACTCAATACACTTTAAGGAAATTCAGTTTATGTGTCCTAAATTTAGGTCATTTTGATTTTCCTTAAATTACTCTATGAATAATCACACCACTGTCGATCTAATTCCATAAACTAGTATCCTGGAAACAGTCCTCAGCCCTCCAAGAACTTGACCAGTTGCCACAGAGAACTGCAAAATTCACCTTCTTGATATAGATGACCAGTCCATCTATCACTTTCCATCCTCACTGCAATAAATTTATACAAATTTTATTATTTCTTGGTTTCCTGTTCTCTTTTCTTGTAATTTATTTTCCACAGATGGTTCTTCTGAACTACAAGTTGGTTTGAATTGTCTTCTAATTTGTCCATGCAATAATTCTCCTGGAAAGAATAACCAGTCCAAAGGACCCCAGGGACCCAAATCTTCATTTTTAAATAATTATTTCAACCAATTTGTGCCATACTCTTTGGGAAGACTGCTGATTTGGATGCTGTGATATTTTTGTTGAGAACAAAGAAAAACTGAAAGATGAATGGGGGCCCTATCAAAAGGATGACGTGATCAGTGTGAAGTTGTTCCTAATGTCTCAAATTTAGGACAGTGTGACTACAAAAAGTAATGACAGTACCTGGTTGCAGTATTGACTAAAAACTTAGAAAAACAGAATGATATACACTACTGGAGATAACTGTTGTACTGACTGCTCTGGAAATAGTAGTATGGGAAGAACGTAAGTTTGAGCCTGTAGGTAGAGAAATGTAACATCGCAATTGGAAGAGAAAAGCTCTTACAGAAGAATTCCACCCATTAAATATAAAAAGAATGACAGACCTAGCTTATTTTTTAGACTTAGTAATGTTTATTAAGCATATTTAAATATTTGCTTCAGAAAAATGATCATTAGTATAGCTAAAACATTCAGTGAAAGATTTTTAGGGAAATGTATATTCTAACGATAACAGAATATTGCACCAGTGGTTACTTGGAAATTAGAGAATAAAATCATGCATTTTGAAAATGAACCATCTGGAATCACCATCTCACTCAGCTGAGCACTCAAACTGAGGACATCTGAGGCTATGCCTTGGCTGTGCTGCAATATGGGGCTACACAAAGCGGTTCTCAACCTACATATTCCCCGCTTAGTAAGCCAGTGAGAAGGGCAAGGTAATTTTTCTCTCAGAATTTGAATTGAGGTGCTAAGAAGAGATTTTCATTGGCCTCCTAGGGTCCAAAGCTGAGGCCAGAGAGCAACAGCCGCAGCTTGTGATGGCAGAGAGGCCTGTCACACGCTCCCAAGCAACAGCCAAAGGCAGCTCCCGGAAACGAGCAGGACAATGTCATGTACGAATTATTCACCAAACAAATCGCAGTGCTATGCATAAGGAGTATAAATAACTAGACATAAATATTTACCACTTTTATTTTTAATTAAAATGTGACCTTAAATTTCATGTTTAAACATTTTCATTGTGCTTTTGTTATTCCAACTATGAGTTACTTTAAAAATCCACTAAAGTTCAAATATTGTCCTTTTTATAAACCAAAGTCTGATTTCTTATTTGTAGATTGAATTTTCTCTTCAAGCAGAGATTTTTTCTGGGTTTGTCTCATTTATTTATTTATTTATTTATTTATTCACTTTGGTACCAGAAACTGAACTCAGGACCTTGCACTTGCCAAGCGGGTGCTTGTGCCACTAAGCTACATCCTCAGCTCTGCTTTTGCTGTGTTTAGAGAGTACCCGGTAGTGAGAAATTACACAAAAATAAGTGTCTATTAAAGGCAGAAAGAACATTAACTTGTGCTTATATATGCTACTTTAAAAGACAGTATATTGAGATTGAGCTTATCAATTCATATAATCACATTTTCTCTTTAAAGCATATAGTTGCATCTTTTTGTATCTGTACAGTGCACATACCAACAGTGAAATGGCTCATAATTGTCTTGGCAGAGGTTCCTGCAGTTCTCTAATTAGAGGTCAGCTGAGAGGAAGAGATTTTTCTTTCTGCTGCATAAATAATACTGTTTGAGCCAACGTGATTTTGCTGACTTTTTACATATATTATTTTCAGAGCTTGAATGTTGACTATTTAGTAAATTTAATTACATTAAAATGGAATTCATTATATATGAATGTGTAATATAGGTGTAAGTGATATGTGAACAGACAGTACAAACTTTTTAATGAGTTCAAATTTCTAAACAACAAATACAGAAATTTGTACAGCCATTGTGTTAAACAGTGCTTATTTTTAGGAATATAATAAGGGTGCTCTTTAAATTATGTAGCAGTTCTTTTTTTAGATTAAAATGCATAAGTAAACTACTGAAAGAAGAGTAAGAAACATATTTTTACTCGATAATTTCCAACTTTGAGTAATTACTTACTCATGACAAGTCTACATGTGTTCAGAACATGTTTACATTTTAGTGCAGAAGGCAAAAGTGAAAAATTCAATAAAACACAAAGACTCCCCAAGAAATGATTTGTGAAGTGTTTCATTCTAAAAACATAAAATAAAGTTTTATTTAAAAATACAACCTGTCTCAAACCCATGTAGCCTCAAAAATAAATGAAATACTTAACTATGAAGAGAAAAGAAACTAAATGATATAGCTGATAATTTTGTAAAAATTAATAGCTTTGTAAAAAAAAATAGCTGCCCTTTTGCTCATTTCAGTCAATTATTTCCACTGTAGGTCCCAGATTAGTCTGTCCTTTTTCATTTTTAAATCACTGAAGGAATCTATCACCCACTAGCTATCATTATGAGAACTGAAATTTGCTTACATTAAGGAAAGTTTTTAAAAGTGTTTTGTTGCTTTCAAAACATGTCTTTCACCAGGCACAGTGGAAAACTGTCCTATATTTTATGGAATTTCTAACAGCTTTATCTGTCATGATATTGTGTGGCAGCAGCGCAAGCTAGCACGTCCAACCACATCTATCAAGTTCTACTCAATACACTATTCCCAGCATGCTTTTTGGATGTGCTCTGACACTGACATCGACCTTTCCATTATCAGACAGGAGATATTTTAATTCAAAATGACATAATCAATTTCAGGAGTACCTCTAGCACACAAAGAGAAAGTTACTCTTTTCCTGGTAGAATGTGTGCATGCATATCATAGAGATTTAAGAGCAATCTCATGGCTTCTGTTCAAGTTTGATTAGACCAAGTTTTTTAGTCTATTGTAGGTTTGATTTCTAAAAACAAACACTAGTACAGTTCAATATGCAAGATTTTTGCGAGGGAGTAACCTTGGTTGTACAGAGAAAGGATGAAAGAATGAGGAGAGGGTCAAGATTGGCTGAGAGGAAGCTGTTGTAACAGGCTTGACTGAATCCACTCCATGGAGCTGGTGAGAACTGGGACTACGTGAATTGCCAAGTGTTGTAGTTTGTGTCTGGATGTCCCCCCAAAGCCTCATGTAGTCGTGGAGCAGGCTGCTAGAGTTTATGATTGATTCACTGCCAAATGCTGGGATTATGGGTGTGAGTGCTACACCCACCCTGGGATGGACACTTTCCACACAGTGCAAGGGAGGGAAAGAGGATGCTTACCACCTGTCTTCCCTTTTGCTCTTGTTGCCCTTGCTCTTTTGTACTGCCATGAACTGTTGCCCTCTGCCATGCGCCACTTTGCCTTGGAGCCAGCCAAGTATAGACTGAAACCTCCACCAACTGTGAGCTAAGTAAATCTTTCCTTCCTTAAAATTGGGTGTCAGGTATTCTGTCTCAGCAACAAAAGAAAAGTAACCAAGACACCAAGCTTGTCCCAAATAGTCAGGATTTTTTCTATTCACTCCATCAGACATTAGATATGGATGTGCTGGGAAGGGTATGAGTTTGAGAGAATTTGTAGCTAGTCAAGATCAAAGCGTTCATTGATCTTGTATAGTGTATTGCCATATTTACCACAGATTCTAAATGTCATTCTTAGCTGGTAGGGTATTTATGTAGAATCAATGTATAGGAACTCATATCTTTGTCATCATATCAAAATTAGGCATATAACATATTTCCTCAAAATATAAGACCTTGCTCAAAAATAAATAGCCTTGAAAACTAGAGTTCAAACAATGCCAGCCCTAATCAGCCTACCCTTGGGTTAATTTGCAGAGCCCTTTATTCTCTACTTTTCTGGTTTTCCTACTTTTAATAAATGTGAAAATTTGCCACCGTCAAAAAGTAAAATAAAATCCTTCCATTAATTTTAAATGTAATATATCCATTTCAACGTTGGTGAACTAGAAATATATGTGCATTTATTAGAAATTAATGAACACCCTATGGATTCTACTGAAAGTATAATTGCTTAGATGCTAGAGGATGTTACTCTTAAAATGTGACCACTATTCTCTGACATTCATTCTCCTGTGAAGTGCCCCATCATTGTGTCTGAATGGGCCTACTGATTTGACAAACAGAATAGGGTACAAAAAACTGAGATTTTTTAAGATTATGTTGAAATGTGCTGTAACTTCACCTTCATTTCCTTATTATTTACTCTGCAATCACTATGCACACTGTAAGAAACTTGACTATCTATAGTCCACCACACTTTGAGTAAGCCCTAGGTACTCACGAAGAGGACTCAGGTCAATAGTTTTAGGTAACCCAGGCACTGACTCATCCTAGTCCATGTGCTAAATATGCAAGAAAGATTCTTCAAGTGATTCTAATTCTCTACCATCTAAGTCACCAGGAGATAGTTGAGATTTTCAAGCACAGCTTCAGATCTCTGAGGCAAGGATAAGCTCTTCCCATGGCATAATCCTAGACTCCTCACCTACAAGCTTTCCAAGACTAGCAGAATGGTTATGACTTGACATCACTAAATTACCGGTGACTGTTATACCACAGTACTTACTCAGAATTCTCAACCAGTTCACTTACATTAACTATGCCTATCCCAATAAGAAAGAGAAGCAAAGCTCATGTAATATTTTTAACTTCAAAAATATGCATGATGCTCTAATTAGATGTTCAGAGTCAGAGCCGCAGTAAGTGCCAGTAAAGTTTGTATGTAAATCAATGCTATTTGACATAAACTACGTCTACTTTAAAAACTTTTACTGCATTTAATTAGAAGCAAGAAACTTAGTTCTTTTAAGTATTCTTCTCTATTAAATATTCATCAAACTATTTTTGTATATGTTCAATACAAATCAGATAAAAAGATAAAAGTTTTCCTGGCAGTAATTCAGCAAATATTGCTTCATAATTACTCAAAAGCACTGCCTCAGAGGAGAATGTGGAGACGTCAGGCTTCCGTTTTGCACATGTCTTGCTGTCCTTTCAGTACCCTTTCTGCTGGGTAAAAATAGATAATTAAAATTTATCTAGATAAGATAGTTAGGAGCTTTACCTGTTGCCCTAAATAAGGACATTTCAGGTCAGTTTAAAAAAGAAGAAAGCCCTCTTCAATATTTTTTTTTATATTTCCTCAGACTTAAGAGTTTACTGGCTAAGCATCAAAGTTCCCATAAAAACTCAGATAGGAGAAAGAAAAAACATAGATTATAACAGTTACCATGCATATTCAAAGCCTTAGAGATTCGAAGCATTTATTAAAACTTTACCCAGATTTCCATGTCTTTATAAGCCTGAAGTGACGTACTGACACCCTGCATGCTGAACACTTAAATGGCATTAGGTTCAGCCTCTGTGGATAGAACGTTACATAAAATTGTATGTGACATGCACAGATCAGCTCTGGAATGGAACTCAGTTGTGTAGTTCAAATCACCATCGGAATGTGCAATTTATCTCCCCTATGGCCTTAATTATCCCCCCAAAAGTTCTTGAATTATTTCCATTGGATCAAGTTGCAAAGTCACAAGTAAACTCATATGTGCAGAGTAGCTTGATTTTTAACCTAGGAAATCTGCCTGGAAGATTTTATAGCATTAACTGTAACATAACCAGAATATTGATATCTGATTTTCCCATAATTGTTGAGAAAGTAGAAAAATTAGGAAGAAGATAAACAGAAATAGACCTTTACATTCATTTTGAAAGCATTCATTTATGATGTTCTCCTGCCGAAATTTCCCATCAGCTCGTAACTGTGTACATTTTAGTAGTTGAAAATTTTTGCTCTTTCCTGATATCATAAAATTTCCTTTGTCATATCTTATTACTGAGATATGGACATTGACCAGAAGGCCAGTTTTTACTAGTCTATTTTATTTCTGTTCTTAAATCTTTAGGTTGGTAAAACTTTTAAGGAGAAGTGTGGCATGAAAACGGCAAGTAGCTCTGAAAGTAAAGTATATAGATAGTCCTTTGAAGGGAGAATATAAAATGAGTCTGGGGGGATATATCAGAAATCTGAGGCATAAAGCAAGCGCACAGCCCTCTTTTGAGATTTTATTGATATTCTGCATCTAAGAGCCCTATAACACTATGTAGGAGTCCTTCATGGATTACGAGGTGTTAGGGGCCAATTCTTCACACACAGACTCATCAATAGACTTCATTACAACAGCTGATACGTTACCGACCACAACAACTTGAGTAATTCAGCCAAAAGATATAAAAGTACATGTTATAACTGCCAAGAACTTGACATAGTATCAGTGAACACAGAGGTACTCTGATACCAAATAACAAAACAACACAAAATGCAGATGCTGGAAAATCAGTAGAGCACTAATTTTTACTGTAGAGTGAGGCTGTTGTGCTTTTCTGTTACAACACAAAACTTTAAAGAAAAATAACCAGAAATTGTTTCTTGTTTGTGTTCAAAATGTCATCCATTTCGTTAGCTAAATTTCTGCTCTGGAAGTCCTGAGGATTAAGATAAGGTTTTCTTTATCTTATAGCTGATGGGATGAGGTGTGTGAGTGAGAATTCAAAGTCGGTCACTAGTAACTCACCAACTAAATGTTGAAAAGTTATTTAAGTCTTTCTGAGCTAACTTAAAGGGATAGCAACGTTTGAAAACCATTGTAAATATTTTTCAAATAACAAGCAAATTTTATTTGTCCTACAAATTATATCTTTGTACATGTAAAGGAATGTTCAATTCATATATTTTGAAAACACATATACACACCCCGTTCATTCAATCTTCTGCAATATTTATAGCATCCCTGTTGATTTGCCCATCTTTTTCCTATTTTCAGGGTAAAAGACAAGTACAGAATTCATTGACCGGAAGACTGAGAGTGAATCTTGTTTGAGAATAGGAGCTGCCTTGGGAACTGGAGACCATGTGCATCACATGGTCGTAGCCCAAGACCAATGAGCAACAGAACCAAGGTCCAGTTCTTTTATTTATATAGGCTCACTCTTCCTTTCTTTCTCTTGGTCATTTATTCTTTCTTTCTTTCTTTCTTTCTTTCTTTCTTTCTTTCTTTCTTTCTTTCTTTCTTTCTTTTCTTTCTTTTTCTTTCTTTCTTTTCTTTCTTTCTTTCTTTTCTTTCTTTCTTTTTCTTTCTTTCTTTCTTTCTCTTGGTCATTTATTCTTTCTTTCTTAGTTGTTCCATTTTTGCTTGTCTATATGTTTTTTTTTTTCAGTTTTCCTTTTGTTTTTACTTGATTTTTTTCAAATTATCCTGTATTTCCTTATGCAAATCAGGCTTTCCTTGAAATCTCTTCCTATGAACCACAGTGGGGAAATGCAGTTTCCTATCAAGACCCTGCTCCATTAACAAGACACTGATACGTGGACAAATTGAAAGAAATATCCACTTAGAAAGCAGTCACAGAGAAACAACAGCGGAGGATGCACCCTGGTTCTTATGATAATTATAGGACCACAGTGAAGAATGATGAGGGACTTTCATCAGGTGTCAAAGTATCTAAATTTTTTTGAAAATGTGAAAAAGAAGAAATATCTTAAATGTCATAAAGTAATGCAAGAGGATCGGCTACTCTTTCTCCAACCCTCAATACCTAGAGAAGCATGCAAGCAAGGATGTGCATCCCAGCCACACCCTGAATTAAGTCAGAGCTGGAAGTGACTGAAAAACAACAGGAGATGATGGCACGGCACACCTTCAAACACATATCCTAGGATTCAGGCAAAACAAACAACACAAAGGGTCTTTGAAATAAAAATTATTCAAATACTAGGGTTTGCCGGTCTTTGAAATAAAAATTATTCAAATACTAGGAAATTCAAAAGCTGAGGAAAACCAACTTTGTGAAAATGATCACATAGTGGTTGGGGTAGGCATTTTGGAATTTTTAACAGCAGGAGCATTTTGCAGAGAATCTATAAATAATGCAAAGAGACACAAGAAAAATTTTAGCAGTAGGCGTTACTTAAAAATTCAAGTAGCAGATGTCATTCAAGTTCATAAAAAAAGACCTATGTATTAGAAATTCTGGGAAAAATCGGGATATCTATAATCTGTGACACATGGTATTTTCTTGAAGAACCTAGAGAAGACGTCTAGCATTCTGTAAAACTTTGCCTTTCTCCTTTTCCATTGTAATGAAGGGGCAGAATCAAGGCTGTCAAAACAGTCTTATTGAAAAAGAAAATCAAGCTTGCTGCCTGCTGCTTTATGCTGCTGCTTCCTGTCTGCTTTGGCATGGGCTGTTTTTCGTCTGTGAGGCCCCGCTGCCACACTGCCCTCCCTGGGAACGCAGCAATTACGAACTGAAACTTCTGCAAACTGTGAGCTGAGATAAACCTTTCCTCCTTGAACTTGTGACTTGTCAGTAAAAAAGGAGGTTCCGGGGAAGATGGCGACCAGGTGAGCAGCAAGGGAGAGAACCTCCTTAATAAACACCACCAGCTCGAGACAGACTTGGCGAGCGTGAATGCCGGGACCTCGGCTGGGAAGTTTAAACTGGGCGTATTTCTCTGAGATGCCGGGGGAGATGTGGTAGGGCGGACCAGGCTGCCGGGGCGAGACGTGGGAAAGCCCCAGACGCTGGGAGCCAGGGACGATCCGCGCGGGGAAGAAGCT